>JAQFZX010000686.1:0-47775 GCA_034682405.1 Hydroisotoma schaefferi
ATAGGTCGAGTGAGATATGTAACGACGGGAGTTGAATCTGTAATTTCAAGTTGTACATTTATTTTTCTCATGCTGCAGTATTTTTGTGTAACTGTATTTTTTGTATTCAGTAACACAATTTCTACATCCTCCCAATTGCAATGCGAATGTGCTTTATATATCTTAAAAAAAATTATCTAATTGAGACAATTTATTCTCTTTGTTGTTTGTTTATAACTCTAGTTGAAAGGGATAGAATTATAGCATTAAAACATGACACATCAGCTTTGCCAAGACAATCCCTCGCCCATCCGCTGTCCCCTCCTTCTCATTCTTGTCATGACCAGAAAGCATAGCAAATGATATGCGGCATTCGTTAGTTTTTCAGCTTATCGTGTTCTAACTTACTTGATGATTTTGAGTAATGTATTTCAGTATTTATGCAGTCCGGTAGTTGGTCTACGCTAGCGTTGTACTTGTAACTGCACCATTGGTAAATGGAGTATTCTTTCAGAACCTTTTTTCAGAATACTTAAAATAATAAATTCCCAAATCATCCGTTATAACAAACCCACATGAACCAAACGAGCCGGAGCGTAGAACGTACGCGTGTTTTAGTACTTGATCGTTAGAAAATCTGTAAAGTAAATACCTAAAACGATTAAACCCTGATCAAAGTGATTTATATGATGATAAGAAAAGCTTCAGTGTTATATCATATCCCAAAGTTGTCGTACTAAATGAACCGATGCAACCTATTTATACTCTACGTTTTACTAGATTATGATTTTAAAAGTTTAAAAAACTACTGGAGTCAGTTACCCCTATCATACTTAAAATTCATTGATACTTTAATTTCTACAGATATAAAATACGCCTATGCATGCATATCAAAAAGTGAATGGAATTTTGGCAGTTTCTCAAGTCTATTTTCTACCCATTTCCTACCAATAAATAGTAACTTAACTACATAAACTAAACAACCAAAACTCTGACTGCTAGTATTCCTGGTACAATCTATTCCTTTCTTTCTTCTTGGACTGTAGGAGTTTATAAGCTGGTCAACCGGAATGTTTTTCCGAAGATGCATAATTAATTATCCTTCTCATATCCCAAATAAATTAAAACTAAAGTACCAAAGCAATATCTTAAAAATCCTGCAATTTCATTTACTCGGTATAATCTAAACCGAACCTATTTTCCAAACAAAATAACTTGAGTACGGTACACGGCACGGTTGCATTCGACATACCTATGTATATTTTATAAGGACAATATCGCAACATCTCCCGTGGATTTATCTCAGATTGCTACCAGATATTTTTGGAAATGGAAAGATCAAAGTTGAAATTTCTTCAATAGTAGACTACTGTTACTGTTAAGCTGGTAAAAAGTAAGTTATAAAAGAACAGACCTCCCAAACC
Organism: Hydroisotoma schaefferi; assembly: GCA_034682405.1. Taxonomy (NCBI): domain Eukaryota; kingdom Metazoa; phylum Arthropoda; class Collembola; order Entomobryomorpha; family Isotomidae; genus Hydroisotoma; species Hydroisotoma schaefferi. The sequence continues at coordinate 1,404 of JAQFZX010000686.1, forward strand.
CAGTCTGCCACTTGACTTGATACGTCTATTTACGTGTTTGCATGATCCACTACCTACAACATGCCTATCTAACCTACCTATCTTTCAAAAAGATTTACTTTTTTCACCACTACATTCTGAAGAAGACACACACGTAAAGGTCAAAGGATAACGTCTTGTTTGCTTTCACATAGTCTAAAAGCTCCCCATTCTTCAATCAAGAGCAATCTTGAATTTCCATGCGACTGAACATAATTTCTTATTATATATAAAACCCATTTCATCCACCCTCATGCCGCGCCCTATTCTCATTTTGGGTTGAAGGCTAAAGTTTACTTTTGCTTACCCTTGCTTTTATTACTAAGTCTATTAATTTCCACATGGCAATGACAAGCATTATCTATAGCGGTAACCGTTTATGTATTAGTTGTTGACTGAAGTCTCTGTTCTTGAATTTGCAAGGACTTCATTATTTTTTTTACCCAAAGCAGTCTGCAGATCGTGTTCGTGATCTAATACGACGGCTAGAATAAAGGGCAGTTTAAGCCCAGTCAATTGGGCTAATATGAAGACCATGTCCGTAACTCGAGAAATAATAAACCCACACCGCTCAAATTTTGCACACGTGTATCAAGGCTGATTTTGAGGTTTAAGTTCGTAAACCATCTCGATCGGATCACCCGGTGACCCGTGGGGGTCAAAATGACCCCCACTGGTCTTAAATTTACCAAAATATTACCATCTACTTTTACTCAAAAGTAACAAAGAACTGATTACTTTTGGCAAAATTCAAAGTTTTAGCTACCCGTCGTGGTCAGATGGACCCGAGAGGGTGAAAAATTTCCAAAAAGTAGTTGCTCTACTTGTCTTTAAAAGAAACAAATAAAACGGAATATGTTGGCACAATCCGTAGGTGTAGGTACCCGTGGAGTACAAAATTACCCCCACCACTATGAAATTTCGAAAAATTATGAACCTCATTAGTTTTGTTCATAAATAAGCAACAAATATAACATTACTTTTGCTAAAATCTGAAGTTTCAGATACCTGGTGCATCATCGAGTAACAAAATTAGTTTGTTCACTAAAACAAGCTTTAAAACCCTTTGATTTTGAAGAAACCTAATGAAAAAGAAAAAAGGAACGGGGTGTGGGGGCTGTGCCCCCACTTAAAATACAGGAGAAACCAAAAAATCCGATTCCGTTGTAATTGTAAAATGGGACGCAGTTTACCTTGTAGTTTTAAGATTGAATAATGATTGAGTCAAATGTATAGTACAGCTCACCCGTAGATTATATCAATTGACTGGGCTAATATAGCTGCTTGGAGGAGATTTGACTTTTTCTACTTCCTGCATGCTTTTTATTATGGATTTTATGAACTCACGGTTTAGTCTATTCAGTCGATGTATGACTAATTAGGGTTCGTTAGGACGATGCCGTCATGTTATCAAGAGCATTTCTACATGCAAATCAATGAGTTGCTGTTTAGAGTTCATCCATCTGAAAGAATTATTTGACTGAGCAGTTACGCTCTGGAAAATATTCTACGGAGCTAGACCAGGCTCCATAAATAAATATAGAATAGAATGAACATTTAACAAGAAAGTAATGAAAGGAAGGAAGGTCCTTTCATTTACTGCCATTTAATTGCATTCCTGATGTAGGAAAGTTAAACTTGAATTCTGTGACTAATCAGGAGGCAAGTGGCAAGTAATGAAGTCTTCTTAAGTGAAAATGCATTGCTAAAAATGTACTAATAATTTGTTTTTCTGTATTTTTTCAGGTAAGTTGCTATCTGTACTTCCGTCTGGCTAAGAGTAACGACTGAGCCTGATTGCCCACAACCCTGACTGTGAACCGTATTAATTCTTCCATACTAGATTTATGCATGCATACAGCGATTCTTACTAAAATCTCTTGAACGAATACTTAAATAAAATAGATCAGATTGGTTAAATATTACATTTTGCAATTTGTAATGAACGTTCCGAAAGAAATGCTCTGTCCGCAAAAATTCTAAACCCCCTTCTTCCATGCATTATCAAAAAGTGTACGTCTTTCAGTACTAACTTACCAAATCCATTGGTATCCCTGATTGCAAGCAGATCGCGGGCGTCATTACTCAAGGGAGATACTCAATTCAATACATTCAAAACCATGACCTTGGTTCCGTAGTAATAGTAAAGCCTTACTCTTCACTCACCAGAACTAACTTCATCTTCCTTTTAGGAAGATGGTTGAGATGATTGGAAACTGGCTGGTTGGTTAGCTGCTTGCTTTCACCACAATTTTATTTTTTTAACCATCAAAAGAACCCCATTATTGTGGAATCTCTATGCTACATACATTACAGAGACCCTTCGTATGCTATGCTAAGTAAACCATCCCAGTGGCTCCCGAAGCAGCCTCACTTTTGCTAGAATAGAATAAGAAGCCATTTTTTACCCTTTTCCCAATTATGTATTGACAGTACTGAGCTGACGAGATTTCATTTTTTTACATAGAAAGCTCCCGATTGATCAAAGGGATTTATTATTCTGGGTGTGATTGGGTACGAGATATTATGAGAATGCAGCCAGCTAGTTTTGTTCCTTTTGTCATAAGAAACCTGCAGAATATTGAGAATTACTAGAGATCTCAGAACTATAGGAGGGTGATTTCATTGGAATCAAAATATCGATATTTATATATTTTATTCGGTATTACTAAGAGGTGAGAATTCTAGGCTAGGATTGCATTGTAATTGGCGTTTGGCAAAAGATTTATTCTCTTTCCTCCATAATTTCTCGGTATTCACTTTTAAGATAGGATCTTGCCTCAACTAGCTGACCTCTCAATTCTTTTGACCTTTCACCAGTCAAGTTTAGCTTCCTCGCCATAATATTCAGTATGATAGCCCCTTTCTTCTTTACAAATTCGTACTTAGTAGTTTAATAAGAAAAGCTAATTAACTAGATTTTAGGTAATTACAAGATAGTTATCTGTATTAATTTATCTATAGTACTGGGTCTCAATCTTTGTATGTGTATTTTTCGTTACAATAAGCTATCTGCCCTTCAAAGGATTCCGTTTCAGTCTTATTTTAATTAACTATTCAGAAAATTTATTATTTGAAAAATCGCTATTCTATGTGCTTAGTTAAAGCGTGTATGAGTATGAGTGTTTCATAGATCAGACATGAAGAAAAAATTAGAAAAGTTATAATCCTTCGTAACCTACTTTCATAAAGTAACCTAGAACTCATGGTGATGTTTTTCCTGATAAAACCTGGAGAAAAAGTTAAAAGGCATGAGAAATAATAGAGCGATCGACATGACCAAGCGTAAAGAATTTTGCAATCAGTGCAGACCTCCGTAATGAGATTTTCGTGAGCTCATTTCAAGGAAGTTAGGTAGAATATAGATTGTCAGTTGGTCAAGCACAAAGGTATACCGCGTACCAATCTTTTAAGTATAGTTTATTTGCTGGGATAGGCACTAAAAAGTATAGTCAAACGGAATTTAGTAATCTGCGTCTGTAAGGACCTTTTTGATGTGAACCCAGATTTTAGTAAGAGTAACTTTTGTTACATAAAATGATCACCTTTTTGTAATCAAATTCAATTATGGGGAAGATAAAACGTTTTTAAACAAAAATAGTAAAAAATGTGTGTTTTTCATCCAACATTTTAAAGCGAATGTTAGTGGATGTTTCGATTATAATGTGTAGTGAATGGAGGGTAGAAGTAACATACCACTTATATTCATAAATATTCCTAACTACGTATTTTGAGATTAGGAGTTTCACGAACCTAACGAAGTTTATATTAATCCTAAGGGACTGTCTTTTAATCTAAAATGTTAGTTAGAAAAGTCCATACTATTCCTAAGGGGTAAGTATAGCTTGGCACGACAAGAAAAAGGCCTTCTCAAGTAAAAAACTACTTCCAGAACTGAAATGATAACATATAATCTAACCTACCATACGAGATTGAATTGTTTCGTTATAACTTATCACGATTGTGAATTACGTTGCAGAATTGTAATTTCTAGAGTTTCCAAAAATTCAGAAAACAGTATGTAAAGAGATGGAGCAACACAGAAATGAGAAACTACTTCCAATGTATTTCAATAAAAATAAAACAAATGACTAAAAGAAGTATTTCGCCTGAAACAGACATAATCCTCGTATATAGGTCGCAAGAGAAGACTAACTCTTGGCCACCAGAGAAAACTCTTTACCTCCTTGAGGAAAGTAGGTTTTTTATAGTCATCTCGAGCGTAAAAGTTATTTAAAAAGGCTAAAAAAATGAATGAAGCCAACAAGAGGCATTGAGTTGAGTAGACAGCAGTAGAAATGTATTATTATTATGACTGTAACTTCCTTGGCCTGCAGTGCAGTAGTAGGATGAGTCTTTATGTTATGACCGTAATAAACTGAGACGTCTTCAGACATTGAAGCTCAAGTACTACTTAACCAGAAGAACTCACCGTAATAAATAGTGAGATGCGTTAATTCAAGGAGATGGTCTCTCCGTACACAGCCGTCTGTAGTAAAAAAAAATGTATGTGTACGCTTACTGAGTGTTCGCTGCCCAAAATATAAAATGTGCTCGTCATGCATACATGCATATCTTATGCTACTTCATTAATGTTAGATGAAGTGTTTATAGAGTTTCATAGAAAAAATAGGGCCATAGCCTTCCAAATATTACGTTGAATCAAGAAGTAACAAACGTTTCAGAAGGTTTATGAAAGTTAAGTTAATTTGTTTCCAGAATTCATACCAGAACCGAAGTTAAGTCTATTCATTACTAACAGTAGCAAAGAAAGTATAGTAATTAAACAACTTTGACTGTATTAAGGACTTATTATTTATTACTCCATGTTTAGGATTCTCATGAAGAAAGCTGTACACAGAAGAGAAAGGAATTAATAAAGTTAAAAAACAAATTACGAACTTTGTTTTTAAGACCGGAGTATAACAGAGTATTGTGAAAAGTATCTTTCCTTTCTAGCCCTACGTCCATATGGTATAAAGACGAGTGGTAGGTCATTCTGCAGCTTAAAGATTGCTTTTAGTGAAGACAAAAACAAATTTTAGTGACGAAATAAGAGGGCAAAAGTTCTGTTGGTATACGCAACCCAACAAAATAAGTACCCACCCTCAGATAGCTAGTGAAAGTAAGGTAGTATCATTCATTAAATGTGTCTCGCTCGAGGTGACACAACACAAAAGAAAGTTGGTGGTAGTAAAGGAGCTATGCTGGTTGGGGTGGAGAAAGTAGCTTGAACATTGAATAAATATTTCTCCAATGTTTTTTCTCCCAATCTTCTATCTCTTCAGGGAGTGTATGTTATTTTGCCGAGAATTCAATTAGTTCTTCCCTTTCCTTTCATTTTCTCCGCTAAAGTAAACCATTCACTTCCCTATATTTTAACAACATAGTGCTGGGTAAATTGTAGTCAGCTAAGGTATTATAAGTTAAGTTGAGATAACCATATCAAAAACACTGAGCAAACGCTGAAGTAAAGTAGGTTTTGAAGAAATTGATGGATTAGTATGGACCAGTAGATTCTCAAGCTATAATGAATGAGTTGCAATGGTCGGAGAGATAGGATCTAGAGGATTTTAGAACTTGGAAACTCTTATAAATTTTACTTTCAAATGTCTTCTGTCTTAGAAGGAAAAGATTTTGCAGAGTATATACATTGTAGGCCAAAAATACACGAGTCCCAAGAAGTTCATTAACATATAGTCAACTTGAGATAGGTGATATACTGGTAGATATGGTAAGGGTAAGTACATTCTTGGACTTATTTCATGCCCTGCTATGGCCGTAGACTTTTACTTAGACTTTTCTTGATCATATAAAATGAAGTACATGGAAGATAAATTCGTGCGTAACCCACACGTTAAGATTACCCGATTTTTAGGTGAGAAAAGTGAAAGTACTGTAGGTAAATCTGGTAGATTTCTGTCAAGAAGGTTTGAAAGCTGGACGCTGCGCTGCACATTAGAGATAATCCTACTTTACAATTTTTACTACCCTAAATCCTCGCCCAGATACCGCGGGTTATATGTATAAGCAAATATGTTTTGAAGCATATTTAACAAGGCAGAAATACCCCTTTACCATGCATGTAAAGGATAGGCATGCGGCATAATTAACGAGGGCTGGTATATGGGCGAGGATTTAGGGTACTAGTGTAATTCTTAGTCTTACATGTAACGATACCCAATGCAGTAGCAGCGGACGGAGAAATAACCCGTCTTTACAACCACCTTACCTACCTCCTGCTTGTATAGTTTGTGCCAAATTTAGTGAATCAATTTCCGTCTCTTTCTTGACTGACAGAAGGCAAAGGAATATAGTTAGTTTATTCGTATGCTAAGGTCGATCTCATTATAATATGCGAGCAACTGTGGGGCTTAATTATGTTTGAGGAGATGCAGTGAGGCACGGCCGGAGAAAGGAGGAAGGAAAGGCTTGCTTATGAGGTTTTTACTGGAGAAAGTGCTTTAGTTAGGTAGTTAGATATTCATGCGGTGTGGAGCCAGCCACTGGGCCTTAAATGCAAATTGCTTCATTAGTCCGAGAATAATTGCATGAGGGGTTTTAGGACGAGATCCCATTTTATTCAGCTTTCCGAGCACATTTTGTGTAAACGTGTATATATTTTATAATTGATTTACAAATACAATTCGGTGGACGAAGTAGCTGAAGTATTTAAAAAAGAGTGTATACTTCAATTTTATCGTATCTATTGCTAAATCTATGCAACAAGCCTTTTTCTGAGGGCCTGTTAAATCAAGGGTATAATTGAGTGAACATTTGTTTACGAAAAAATGTTAATTTAACTTGAGTGAAATCTAAAGGGTGTGAATTTCTATTGATAGAGCTCAGTCTCACTGAATATAACGTCAACGGAACGTGAACGTGACTGTAAATCTCTTGTCGTAAAATTGACGAGGTATTTCCAAAATGTGGTTTGATTTTGTACTACTTCTCCCAGAAGGAAGTTAAGAGTCTGCGAATCATGATTATTGGAGCAATTTAGCTTTTTTATGTTTTCTGCATTGTACTGGATCCGGATTGTCTAAGCTGGTAAGGCGGAACTTGAGTAATTCAACTAGGAAATTGAGTACCCGAATTTTATTTCCTGGATAATAGGGAAATAAAAGATGTGCGAGAGTATGGGGCATGACTTATTCTACAAGAGTCTGCTTTAACGAGGATTTAGATTTTACTTAAATTATTCGATAGAAGTATTGTATGCTTGAATTATATCCTATAGGCATGGTTTTACATGCAATCCAAATGGTTTTAATTATAAAAGAATATTCATTTTACCTGGAGCAAATAGCATGAAATCGGTATGTAATTTATAAAATAAAATCCTACGTAAAATCCATTAACAAACTATACATTTTCTATACCCAGCTAGCCACTGGAAGTAGGACAAAATTAATGAACCAATTTAAAATCCAGGTTTCATTTCATTTTAATATACTCACCAAAACTTTACGACCTAATTTAATCGAAATTCCGAAACAACTCCAGAAGTTATACGTGACTAACTTTAACCGCTATTATAACCTCTAATCCACTGAAACATTTAGTGGTTGTAGAGAATTTTAAGATAACTGGCTTGCTATAGTTATGCTTGTTTGCTAAAACAGTATATGACACTTGAGTACAATTGTAAAAGATTATTTTAAATGTCTACTCTCAAGTTGTAGGCTTTTTAAGTAGTTCCATTCCTAGTAATGTTTTTATTGCTCCCATCATCATCTTACTTCCCATACCAGCATAGCATACAAAACTTGCAATGAGTAGCTGAAAGGAGAGCTCCTATAAATTCCTAACCAGTTCACATGGTTTAACTACCACCCTTTAATTCGGAAAGTGAGAAAGATCAGGTGGAATTTTTATGGTGGTTCATAGTTGGATATTTCTTGGTAGAGAAGAGCCATCGTATCGTTGTAAACTTCGTGCTTCAGGATTTAAATGTTTCATTAATAAGCTTAGTAGTTTATGTTAATATTAATTGATTCAGTAATGACCGAAGCGGTGGGCAAGAAGTATCCTAGATAGACAGAAAGAATGATGAAGGAAATGTTAGGACAGCATGCCGGAAGCCCTGCAGGAGGCCACGGAGTGGCAATGAAAGAATAAAACTTTGGCGAAATGTACTAGACTGAAGCAGTAAAGAAGAAGTCAAGTCAGAATCTTAGATACCCTCCACTCCATTATTTCTGCAGGCATCATCTATTTGAAACACTAGCAAACTTATAACACTTTTACAACAAGCAAGCTGCAGCTAGGGGTGTACAATTTAAAATAGTTTAGTAGAAGTGGCAGGCTGTTTTTAAGGTTTTAATCCACAAATCTCGCATTTAAAAGTAATAATAATCAGGTATTAATTTTATCATGATGGGAAATCACATTGTTTGGAGTTCAAGAATTTGGAAATGTTGGAGTGGAAATCGACTTTTAGAGGAAGTAGAAGTAGAAGGAGGTCCGATGGGAAGTTTTTCATGATACGTACGTGTTTTTAGATATCAGAAACCTGTCTTCTGGTTGTCTCATTGTACAACTCTGGGTATAAACTAAGGTCAGGGTCTGCGTACATACGTATGATAATTGTAATGGAATTGTATCCTAAAAGTAAAATCAGCTCAGTTGTTTTTGTTTCCGAAGTCACAAAGTAGTGAAACTACTCCAAAGTTTTAGCAAATGAAATAGTAAACCTTTTACGATTTCTTGCATTGTCTCAGTAAGGTTTGCTTTTATAGTTTTGTACGGAGCTATAAGTGTTGAGTTATGCAAAACAAAATGAAATTACTTTCAACTTCTCTTAAATTTGATGGCTCCATTAAAAACTTCCAACCCCGTCTGTCCGGAATGTTTTTGGCCGTTCACTTGACTTCGTATCCAATCCAGTTACAATCTTACCACAGCTTAATAGTCAACAAGAAACCGACGCAAAATTAATTATTATTGAAACCAAAGCAGTTACAGAGTTGACAGTCGACAAACTTTTAAAGCTCTTCAATAATGTTTTTTACTGCGTTTAGCGGATGTGATTATCTCCACAAATTAACCACATTTTCCTCCTACCAGTAGTAGTAGTATTAGTATAGTAATGATAATTTTATGATGACATCGTTTTTATTTGATGCATTTTATTTGCTTCTGCTGGACTACTCGGCTGAATGCTTCACCACATTAGTCTGTATCAATTGACTCTTCTACAATGTGTTGGCTGTGCGGAATTTTTATAGCTTAAATTGATTTGATTATTTTTCTGAAATTATGATAGTATTTTCTCAACCTTACTTTTAAATCCGATTGGGAAAGGTTGAGTTCTTTTGATATGGAAGAACAACATAAATTTAGCATCAACATGGAGTTATGCAACGATTTGGACCAATCATCAGAACTGAATACCCCTCCCAGTCTAAGTGATAGTGATAGTTTTGAGCTAGAGTTAGGCAGGCTAACTAACAGTAATAACGAAACCGGTAGTGCCAGCGACAGCGATGATTGGGGACTTGGTTTACAAATGGAATTAGACAAAAATCATTCTTTTCTATGCGAAGGAACAAAGTCAACTTCACCATCAGAATATGATTCAAAACGATTTCCAGGTCGGTTAGTTTAGTTTGTTCAGTTGAAGTTTTGTAAATGCCAGTTAAGACTATTTGCCAGTACATGTGTAGGTAATTATAACCTATTAATACGCATTTTCATTAAAGACTCAACTGTTTAAATATGCCAATTAATTACGAATGATGTTCGTAAATTACAAAATTAATTTTTATCCTGAAAATGCGTTAGTCCTAGCTTAGAATAAATCACAGGTATTGAATAGTCAGGACAAACTTTCCCCAGTTTATCAATCGGTTAGCAGCTTAACCCAAGGAGGAAGCGTATTCCAAACCTCAAAGTTAACCAAACATAAATGCTCTTTAGTTAGAATTGAAAGAAGTTTGTTTCCTCAAGGCTAGAATATGCCTTGTTAGTTTGTTGGTAGTTCTGTCTAACAACCTATGAATCTCAAACTACAGGAGGTTTTCTTAGGAGATAAAGTTTGCATAGAGTTTTACTTCAACTTTACTTTTGAAAAGCTTAGACCCAGTAGTAGCTACCAATATACATAGAACGATGTATATAAATGCTTATAATGCACGATGCTTATAAAATGCATGGGTTGGGCGTGGAGATAAACTTTGCTAGAATTTCTCTGGTAGAGATTTGGCAAATCGATCCGGAGAAAGTACAGCTGCCACTAACTCCATATGACAGCGTTTTGTAAAGTGCTTCCTTGAATGGTATCATTTTTAACATTCAATACCAGAGGCAAACATGCAGGCTGAATTCAGAAAATATCCTATTTTGGTTACTCCATAAGACATGTAATTGTTACCAAAAACATTCGTCTGTCTGGTGGTCCTTCTCGCTTAATAACTCAAGTGTTTTATTAGGTTAGCTTATTGGGAGATCTGAAGGATTAATAATTTTTTTACATAAAATACCCCTATCCTTCCGAATTCCCAGATATCAACCTTAACCAATGGAATTTAAGTATGAATGTAATAAATCACTTGGACGTGTGTCTCTCCATTAAGCACCTGTTGATACTATCCGATTCCGTATAATGGCATTGTTGATAAAACTTTTGCTTCCTATACAAGTTTCTAATGCGATATCACAAGAAGTTTAACCAAGGCAAGCCCCACTAGGGACATAAAATTACTCCCCAAAAGATTCCAAGTAGTGAATTTATTCTCATTAATTATTATGAGCCCTTTTTTTAAATTAATAAATTCTTCGTCTCCCTTAAACTTACTTTTTACTCATCCTTTCATTTTCAAGCTATTGATATTTGTGTCACGAAGTTATTTAGGATTTAAATTGTTCAGCTGTAGCTACTACCGTTTTATGTAAGCATATCTCATATTTATTTCAAGGACTCCTGGCTACCGTTCCTTGCCAAAGTACTATAGTAAATAAAATGAAGGTCTGCATGAATCCATCTATTCCTGAAAAGGGAGTTGGGTAGTTTTGTAGTTTAGAAATCAAATAATGTTTTCTGAGGAGAGTCAAGTCTAAGTTTCTAAGCTTTTCCCCTCCAATATACTAGATTTCATCAAGGGTATATTTATTTTAAAAAAAATACAGAATATGTTATTTTCCAAACATTGAACGAGCTTTTATGGTCGACGTCTCCCATGTATTTTTACGTTTCCGTTGCCCAAGAATTATTTGAGCCGAATGCATCTCTAGTAGACCATTTGCTTTTATTTATTTAAGACGACAGACAGGGTTTTATCTGCAGAATTCTAACAATTTATTTTATTCCATTACCAGTCCCCTTCCATTGCTCTAAACTCTCCATTTTTTACTTAAAGAAGACCTTTTATTTTACTTACTTCGCTACTACACCAATCGACTAAGAAATAATTCATATGTTATAAAAAGTGTCCGCATGAATCCATCTTTCCCTGAAAGGGAGTTGGGTAGTTTGTAGTTTCCTTGCTCAAACTATACGTAATACCAGCCAAATGTTATAGATTCGTCCCAACATGTACTGAAGTTTAGTTGTGATTTATTATGGGATAAAAGCTCTGAAATTCCTGGTGAATCCCAAAATACATAACCTCATCCCTTATTTTAAGACAGAGAGGACAAAAAAGGTTAAAAGTTAGCGAGGCAGATTCCTTCTGGCCGAAAGGGATAAATGAATAGAGATATAGAAAGAATGAAATAAAATAAAAGTAAAAACACGAACGATAAAGCTCTGGGATGAAACATTGGTATTGGTATTCGGTATTTGTAGACAAGTTAGGGATGAAGAAAGTAGGTAAGTATAACAAGTAAAGTGAGTAACAAGAGAGAAAGCGAAAGAGAAAGTTACAACGTTAAGAAAGAAAGCTACGGACTCAAGTTTTTTTTACCTGTTGAGCCCTGCTAACCAACCCCGTTTCTATTGCCTTAATTGACTGCGGAAGAACAGATGTAGCATAAAAATAGTACTATGGGATGGGGGATGAGGAAAGGCGGAATTAGTTTTTAATTAAGAACTTGTGTAGTAGAGTTTCCTGTCAAGGGATTCTTGAAATTTGTTGATGCTGAGTGGTACGATTATATGAACTTTAAAATATTTAGGAAGTTGGATTTTTTATAATTTTTTAATGATGCAAGTCCTATTATGCTAATTAACTTGTAATACATTTTGTTCCATCAGAGTAGATCGTTAGATGATAGAGATGAGGCATTTATCATCAAAACATGTTACTTGCTATTGTACTCCCGTTGACTGTAGTGAGGTTGATATTACTGTGGACAAAGTTATAAAGAGCTAGGGAATATTTCCAAGAGCTTAAGCTTCCAGTTTACTTCTGTTCAACAGAGAGGTACGTGTTAATACCTAACTTATATGCGAATTTAAAGAGTATTGTAGTACAAACTAGTAAAATTTCCACTCTCCAATCTGAGGTAATGGATGTGGCCCATCTTGGTGGTGTTACTACTTAGGATGAACGGTTGATACACAGCTAAATCGACTTTTGTCACGAGAAATGGATGTCAATACTTTGTCCCTGTGAACAACTTTCTAAAAGCTTGAGAGTTATTCCAAACAGGTTCTGGGCTTAAGTATAAGTTTATCTAGAAAGTACTTTTAAGCTGGATGCTTGACAAAACTTTTCTTTTAAACTCGTTGAAGAAAGACTGTCACATTGTAACATGAATTACGATGAAATTCGACAGTTTAGAGAGCAGAAAGTGTTTTTCATGCTTGGTTTCATCGCCTTTTCCACAACTTGAGGAGATCATACCCTGTGCTCTACAAGTTTTTTAATCCGCAGGATAGCATACAGTTTGGGCTAGTCCCAACAGCTACCTTCCAACCATGAGAAAGTTATGAATTTTAAAACGATAAACTTGACTAAGCTTTCTCTATTATAATACCTCAACTTTTTCTAACCCTGAGCATTAAAATGAATTTCCCTATGATCAATCGACCTCACTAAACTAATTGACAGGGTCATGGTCAAAGTTAGGACAGGAATTCAAGGGAAACCTTCATTTTATGATGGTGAAGTTAAAACTTGGAATGAAACACTAATACGTTAACTTTCTCTTGTAGGTGTGCCACTACCACCAAGCCACAAGTTAACCTTGGCAGAAGTATTTGACTCCAGAACGGGAAAACCTAATCATGAGCGTTTGAAGCAGCATTTTATCCAAGAAGGTCGACTTGAGGAGACTGCGGCATTAAAGCTTATTACCGATGGATCAGCCTTGTTAAGGTCTGAGAGGACGATGATCGACATCGAAGCTCCTGTCACAGGTAACCAAAGACAGTAAATATAATCATTAAACTTTATTTTCTGTACATAAATCTTGCTTAAATGAATCTCGATTTACGCTACCGATCTAAGCCTCTTAGTCAAACATTTCTTGTAAAAACAATCTCGCTACTTAACCTATTTGAAAGAGTTTTTTTTAGTTCTGATTAGTTGTGAAAAACTGCTCAGATTCCACCGTCAACGTCAAGACTTGTAAGACATAAAATAAACCTGACTGGTGAGAGTTGCAAGAGGATTGACTTTTGATTGGAGTTTTAAGTGTATCTAATTTTGCATAAGAGAAACAACTGTGCTGGTTCTTATTCCGATATCAGTTTCAGAAGTATCTCAATGTACAAACTTTTACGAGGCTTCCGGCATTTTAAATACGCCCTTGTTAAAAGATGTTATAGAAGCAAGCAATTATCAGAATGAAAAAGTTTTTACTCTCTTTAATCTTCGTGAAAAGAAATGGATGAGATGAAGTATGTAAACTATTTTAGTTAATTAAACATCCTAATTTATTTCCAGTTTGTGGAGATATCCACGGCCAGTTCTACGACCTTATGAAACTCTTTGATGTTGGAGGTGACCCTGCAACGACCAAGTACCTATTCCTAGGCGACTATGTTGATAGAGGATACTTTAGTATAGAGGTAAGTTCAGCCACCGTGAAGTTGGAATGATCTACGACTGTCTAGGATTAATTAAAATGGGAGTTCTTTCTCTTTTTTGCAGTGTGTTTTGTATTTATGGTCGCTAAAGTTAACGTACCCAACTACCTTACATTTACTCCGAGGAAATCACGAATGTAGACATTTGACTGAATACTTTACTTTCAAACAAGAATGTAAGTTAATGTTACTTTCTAGCGTTCTTTAATTCTCATTTAAAGCGATTTTATTAATAAAGAAAAACCAATGTTAACTTTCTCTGTGTTTCTTCTATAGGTAAAATAAAGTATTCAGAAAAAATTTACGATACATGTATGGAAGCATTTGACTGTCTACCACTTGCAGCACTGATGAATCAACAGTTTCTCTGTGTCCACGGAGGACTTTCACCCGAAGTCCATACTCTAGATGATATCAGAAGGGTAAACATTACACCTTTTTATACTTTACTTTTGCTCTTTTTGTTAAACGCTTCTGTTTACTTTACTACTGCTTGCAATTTTTTATTCATGCATATCTATTTCATTCGGGTTAATCCGTCATATCAATTTTTTAACCGTATTATTGCAGTTGGATCGATTTAAAGAACCTCCAGCGTTTGGGCCTATGTGTGACCTTCTATGGTCGGATCCTCTTGAAGATTTTGGAAACGAGAAAAATACATCAGAGCATTTTACTCATAACACTGTTCGTGGGTGCTCATATTTCTATAGGTAAGTACTTAAAATTGAAAAACCTTAACTTTCCCAACCAATAAAGCCTAAGAATTTCTAATTAGAGGGCATCTCAATCTGAAATAAATCTGTGCTCTGCGGTTCTTCGGCAGAATGTTTAGGTAGATTTCGGTTGCGCCCAAACCCATGAAAGAATGCTTTTTGGCAATGTGATCCAAAATTATACGTCTAATCTTAAAGGCGTCTATGATAAAGTCCTCCAACATTTCCTTATTTGCCATAAAAGCCTTCGTTAATTTCTTAGCATCAAAATTAAAACCTCTCAGTGGGACGTCATGGATAAACGAATAAACGCCACGGATGCTCCAAATCAGTTTTAATCCTCTTGTTCATTTGCTTAATTATTTACTACTTTCATAAAAATCCGATGAATAGGCTTGCAGAGGGAGTCAAAAGGCTTGACATTTAATCGGGACACGCTGAAAAAACAAACATGCTAGCTACTGCAAGCAGTAAGCAGATATATTATTTTCTGTCATTTACAAAGCTAGTTTTACTCCCGTTCTATTTCCACTGGTATGGAAGGAAACGCTTGTGTAGATAAAGAAAAGAATAAAGAGACTGCATGCACAGACATTCATGTTTAATACCAGTTTTTCCATTTCCAGCTTTTACTCATTGGGTGGTTTTATTTCTTGTCATAAAATTCATGGGCAAAGTTGTGCTTCTATGTGTTGGTGTATTCCTCCGTTTATGCCTCCGTTTACTAAACTAACTGAATACTTTCTAGGATGCTTTCAGGGCTGGGTTAAGTGTTTAGCACCAGAAAAAAATGTCTTAAGAGTCACAACTAGCGTCTAGTAGCCAAGCTGGTAATGTAATGCAGTGGTTGCTGAACAGTGGTGGTGTTTTATTTGGTAATATTTTCTTCCAAAGAAGTTCTACTTTCTCTGTACCGATCTGTTACAACCAAGTCTTTTATTTTATAGTTGATACGGCCCTCCTCATTCCAAGTTTGGGCGCATGTCTTGGTTATTTTTCAGTAGGTCATAAAACGGGTAGAGTTCGAAAGCTCCTGCCAAATAAGCCTAACCGGGTTTGCGGATTGGAATGGGTATTTCACACAGTATGGCCTGATACCCGGGTAGGGACACTATTTGCTCCTGTAAGAAATATCTAACTTACTGTACTCCCTACTTTCTCCACAGTCAAGCCTTAGTACTATGCACACATGACTTGTTCATGTATAAGGATGCCTGCTACTGCAGACTTATAGGGAAAGGGAGTCGTCTAGTATTTTATGTTATACGGTATTTATTTACTATCATGAAAGAGCCAGGAGGTAGGTAATAGTTTGGGAGGTTGGGTTGTATTGTAGAACTCGTTGAGAGAGTCTACGTGGTTGCTCGGTCGGATCCATCTAATCCACAAAATCAATGTTATGATGATTTCCCCTTCCTACACTACACTTTCCCCTTGGCTTTTGGAGAAAGTTAGCACAACGCTGGTATTCTGTTGCATAGAGTCTTTGATGTACTTTTACATTTTAGGCAAAATTGCTGCTGCTTAGATTATATTACCAGTGCTATTACCACCACTACTTTTACTGTAGATATGGTACTGCTGCTACTTATTGGAGTTGTATCTATATAAAGATGACATACAGGCAGGCACTACTTGAAGTGAACGTAGCTTACATAAAATGATTTATTTTTTCTAGGTTACTTCTTACCGATAGAGGAGTAAATATTTTTAAGTAGTAGTGTAGTGTATATGGGTCTTGTTATGTGCATAATTTGATCGTGCCTGCTTAACACTTTTAATAGTTTACCTCAACTTTTTTTATAGATAAAGTTGACGATTCCACTTCTTTCTTTGTATTCATGTATGCGTGACATGCAGTACGTATATTGTTATTTACCTACTTAGTGTCAAGAAGTAAAGTACAAATAGATGAATATTTTACCATGTCAAAACCAAAAGAGGTGACAGATTTCACTTTCTCCACGACAAATCATTTTTAATCCATCGAATATTTGCCAAAGAGGAAGTTTATTTGAGCTTAACGCTTAGTAAAATATTGATGCTAATTGTACCAGCTAATATTCTGTTAATGATTAATAGACACATTGATGCAAAAAATGGATATTGCATTTGTGGGGACTGTCTATGTATTGTAACAGAAATACAGAGTTGGATATGGCTGCAGTACGTGGGTTGCAATAAACTGTAGACATATGATGAGGAATTGTCCCTTTCGTATTTGATCATTTGTTGAACGTCAACTGTATTGTTGTACAAAAAATGAATACAAATTGAGAGAAAGTGGACAAATATGGTTACAGGAGCATTTCAGTTTCTCAAAGAGAATCCACAAAAAGAGGATTGGGTGAAGGTCGAAGGTGAAAGATCAGCCGACGAATGATGGAAACCAAAGTTATGTTATGCTAGGTAAACTGTAGCTGACATTGAACGAACCTTTCAAGTGGGATTCATCCAATGTACGAATGCACAGTATTCATAACCGCATCTATACATTCATACTTACGTTCCTCCACTCGTAGCCTGATTTTATTTGTCTATTCTATACATGTGGCTAACGCATTTCGGAATTGATATGTTTTTACATATCGGAACGTCCATTGTATCATCATCATCATCATCATCCTCTTTCCCCGTATCGGAGTGTATTGCAATCACAAAACGGCATGTGGTATTTATTATTTTAACCTTTCTCTATACAACACAGAACCCAGCAGTTGTCCGTTGGGCAGGATGTGGGTTATTTTATACAAGTGTTGGGGTTTGGGTTTGCAAAGTTTCTCTATTGTTTTTCCTATACCATGGATAGCACACTATGCATAGTCTCTACCAAGTGTTCGGTTAAGGTAGGAAGGAATGGGTTTTTTTTTGTAGAAAAAATCATCGGGATTAGCGAGGATTCATCCTGCCTTTTATTCCACTCGTGTATCCGGGTGTGACATGCCACCTGTCACCTGTTAAGGCTTTTGCTGCTAGTTGATGATGATTAGATGGATTAAATGAAAGTACCACTCACTACATTAACATCAACATCTACCACCGACTGGCTTGGATGCTAACTGTCTGTTACTGTAAAGAGAAAGAGAGAGGAATAAAAACATGTTATCCACTTCCACGCACCATAAATTGTTACATACACTTTTAGCAAAAAAACATAAACTAAAATAGATGATCCTGTTGCGCACTTTCTTTAATCAGAGAAAGTTTTTTGAGGTAGAAAAAGTAAGGATGCTTTTTACACAGGAAAGAGGGTAGCCTCACTAGTTTTTGGCAAATATATGTATAAGCAGATTTGATGAAGGAGTTAACTCATAAGATAACGGATGATTGTGGATTATGTCCATTACCATTATTTTCTGGTGTCAAATATACAAAAAAAATTATGATGGGCCTTTTCAATGATTGATATGTCTTTTTTGTTTTCAGCTATGCAGCTTGCTGTGATTTCCTTCAAAACAATAACCTCCTGTCCATAATAAGAGCTCATGAAGCACAGGATGCCGGGTAACCGTTTTTCAAGTTTCCACACACTTAAACTTAAGGTGAGGTGATGCAGAAAATAACAACATGTTTCGAATTTAGGTACCGAATGTACCGGAAAAGTCAAACAACTGGTTTTCCATCATTAATCACCATCTTCTCAGCACCTAATTATCTTGATGTTTATAATAACAAGGTTACAAATTAATGCATTTTATTCCAAATACCCAAACCAATCCGTCATTCCCGTGCCTTGTACTATAAAAGTTCCATTTTTAACAACACGCCCGGTGTAAATAATTTCCTTGCAGGCTGCCGTATTGAAATATGAAAATAATGTCATGAACATTCGACAATTCAATTGTTCTCCCCATCCATACTGGTTACCCAACTTCATGGATGTCTTCACATGGTCATTACCGTTCGTTGGTGAAAAAGGTTGAAGTTCCTCCAATCCTTCATTCAATCTATATTCCTCTCAATCTATCTACTTCTACTTGACGAAAGCATTGAGTAGAATACTAAAACGTCTATTAGTTCAAGCCAGCCTAGGATTATGACGGGAGAAAGGATCACTCCGAGACCGACCTATTTTCTTTCATATACTATTTCTTTCTTTTGTAACTGGAAAGTGACCCTAACCCGTTTGTATTTCAGTGACCGAGATGCTAGTAAATGTTTTGAACATCTGCTCGGACGATGAACTAATAACCGAAGGGGAGGAAGCGGACGACGGTACGGATCGTATTCAATCACTTCGCCTATTGCATCCGCCTCTGATTGTCGTTTGTCTCTAGTCCATAGTCGAGTCGGTAGTTGTTCGCTTTAGTATTGAGTACTATTGTCGTCGTTAGTTGTGTATTGTTGAAGGAACAACCCTTCCTTCTGTGGTTGGTTTTGTAGCCGAGATCATCCTTGACATAACACAGCATTTAGTAGTATACAACTATAGTGAAGTAAAAATACTAAAGCTTCTTTCGTATTAAAACAAACTTAATGCGTGATGAGTATAAGGAGTTTGCTAGACCGCTACTGTATAATGTACGGTTGCGATGTTGTATGTATTTTATTATAGAAAAAGGGTTACGAGTAGAGAGAAATACTGATGCTTGGGTTTTTTAACAAGGCAAGACATCGCTTCAAGGCATAGAGAAAGTTTTGCTAGTTTGCCATCAGTTAGTATACATTATAATAAAAAGTTTGTAGGATATTTGCATCCATCAGCAGTGTATTTTTTATTGGCAAAATGTAAAAAGTAAGGATTCTTGTAGGACTTTAGAGAATTTATTCTTCAATGTTTTGAGTTAAATCGTGCTTAACCCTTAGCCTTATGCTAGATGGAATTGCTGGAGGGTTTAACAATTTTGAAAGTCTAATCCTTTCCAAATATTTAGATTTTAAAAATAAACCCTGATTAATATCACAGACAGTGACACAGATTAGATTTACATGATGCAGGAAATTAGGCGGAGAAAGTGCGTCCATAGAACGGCCTAGCTTTGACCAAGAACTGAAACGAAAGTTTTATCTTATGCTCTGAAATTCATGAAGGGATTCATAGGTTTTGCAGGTATGTGCGTTGCTAGCCAAATAAAATGAGGTTGTCCTCAGGGTGTTTGAGAAAGTTGAATGCGAAGAAGAATAAAACTTTAACATCATACATGGTAGGCTAAAAAAGTACGTACAGTTTAGATTGATTCACAAGACGTATTGAATGTTGAAAGTTGGGTTTGTATTCTCCGACTCTTCCGTAGAAAAGGGCCCTTTTATACATTACCTACATTCATACATGAGTTAGCATTAACTCTGGCTTAAAGAAGCCCTTTTACAAATAGACTAAGGCTACCACTACTACTACAATGTATGTCCAACCACTAACACGAGCTTAGACGTGAGATTGCATACAACATTTCAATTGACGTCACTTGTTAGTTCATGTCGATCTTCTGGAAGGCTACAGATTATTTCTCTCTTTTAGGTTAGATAGAATCTAGACAACCAGCTTCTGCGACCGTTTTAGTTGGTTGCTGGTTGGTCGGTCTATGCTCTGTTGTTTTAGTTAGGGAAAATACTTTGATAAAAGAGGTGAAAGCGAGTGAAAAGTCCTCTCGCATATTTAATAACATTAAAAAAAATATATTTTGATGACTTTGCTTATTAAATTTTAATTACTATACTTCAAAATTTTACGCATTGCTTCTTTAATCTATTGCTTCAGTACTTTTGGTCATTTTCATTACTATAATGCTCTCTAGAAAGTAGTGATATAATATTTCGTATACTTTATGGTACTTCCACAGTTTCCTGGCTTTGCTTTATATTTATACGATACAAAAATATACGGATTACTGCATCTGGAATTATTAGTCTGAAGATATTTTACCTTTTTCCTATTAAGTTTATTTCTAAGTAAAAATGAATAAGAAGTCGTTGATTGATATTTCCTTTGGTGTGGCTTGATATACTCCTCTTACATACCCAAGTACATGTAATACCTACCTATACTGAAACCTGACACTTGTTGTGTTTTTATCCCTTGACCCGTGTGATGTTAGTAATACTGTTGACTGTACTGTAGATTTATCCATTGTGACCATCAATCTATCTTTGTGATTAAATGAGAACCTTAATTGTGATTAGGGCAAATGTATATCAGACGACTGAGCGAAGCCAAAGAGCTGGGTAAGTTCAGTTGCCGAAAAAGGCCTGTGGCTTTTTGCATCCCTTGGCTTATACTATTCGTGAATGATATTGCATGAAATATCTTTAAATCCGCCTCTAACTTCATCTCAACAGTTGAAACTTGCAAGCTCTCTGCATTTTGACCAGTGAACCTGGTTTGCTGCATGCGTTTACTGTTAACCTTAGGGATCAAAAAGTAAAGATAGTTTTAAGATTGTTTAGTTTTTTAAGTGTATTTTTATAAGCAAGCCGTAAGATTTTAGTTTTATTTTTCTGCATGGATAGAAATTTTGCTCTCTTGAGAACGTATACTTTTTTAGATTGAAATGTTCTTGAATTGTTTTCAATTTAGCTTGTCAGTTTGTAGAACTTAATTTCCTTTTTGTTTAATGACTGATGAGGATGTGTCCTTGAATGTATCTTCCAGCGGATTAGTTAGGATCATGTCATGTCATGAATTAAACACGTAAAGGCCTGCCCCACCCTTTAAACCTGCTTATTAAAACATACTAATTAATACCTACCAATTTAAGTAATAGTTTAATTAACCCCTAGAACTCATGCAGTATTGTCAGTCACCCTAATTGCTTTTACTTCTGGATACACGGCTCTTCTCGGTTATTCATACCTGTCAAATCCAAACCGTTTTATTCTACTTCTAAAACGGCTCTCATTATATGGCAGATCTATGCAGCTCTCTCTTTGTTATTTTTGCTTGCAATTTTATTTTATGTTTGCTTATTCATCGCGTAATAATGTTGTAATTGTAATAATTACGTAAGCTTACCTAAGAATTTTGCCTAAGGCTCATTAAAAGTGTGCCTTATCACTCTGTCTACTCTTTGTGCAATCTTCTGCATTCTTCTATGAGCTTCACTTTACTTTTGCAATTTACTAGAATAAGGATAAATATTCTAGTTATGGATTTGATCTGCAGGGCATCATAATGTTAAGCTAATTATTTGCTAAAGGAAATATTACGTTAGGATATATTACTTATGTCGCACTTAGATTATTTACGAAAACGTAGGATCAACTCTCAAGGTTTGTGTAATTTTTGCACAGTCTGATAGCATTTTATCAAAGGACCTTTTCTTAACTCTACAAGACTGAAAAGTGTCAAAGTTGCATCCATGAAACTCAACGGGGTTTGCTGATTTCTCAGGAAACCAATGGCATTTTTATTTGACACTCGGTTTAGCCAGTTATATTTAGGGTTTAAGCGTCACTCTCGGTAGATGAATGTTTGGTGGTGGCGATTGGGGTGTGTTACTTTTACTTTAGTAATATGCTTTTAGTATTTGGTGAAAATGTGGTATTCAAGGGAGCGTGAATGTAAAAAATACAGAAGTTCAGTTAAGACTGAAAAAACTGATGAGACAAATGAACGATTCTGCTGGCGTAGTATGTAAACTTTAGGCAGTAAAGTTGATTACTAATCTGATTAATTGTGTGTTATTCATTGTGAATAAATGGTGGTGGTGTTCATGTATGTGGGATTAATCCTTCGTTCGTATGTATCTACTAAAAATGTATTAAAACAAAATCTATGTTGAAGTATTGGCAATGTATTGAAGTAGAGTTGGAAGTTGTTCTTGTTTGTAATGTTTGTCCCGCAGTCAATGTGTAGTTTAGATTGGTGTCGAAATTTTGACGGATCTTTTTGCAATGTGTTCTAGCGGCCTCAGCTGCTGCAAGGAAGGAGGTCATCAGAAATAAGATACGAGCCATCGGGAAAATGGCCAGAGTCTTCTCTGTCCTTAGGTATAAAGAGCTTATTAGTTATCGAGTTACCGCATATCCGGTTTTAATTACCCTGGGGAATGAATGACAGTCTTAAACTAGGGCAAATTACATGAAAAGGTTCGGGGGAAATTATACCAAAAGTGGGAACCATTACACGGGAAATTAAAACCGGAAATACGGCAGTTTTTACTCCAAAGCTTTATATTACCCGTGTGAGCTTTTTATGTCAATCGCTAATGCTTTTTCCTAATGGTTAACTAGGGAGGAAAGTGAAAGTGTTCTGCAGCTAAAGGGACTAACACCTACTGGAAACTTGCCCCTAGGGGCTCTATCCGGTGGAAGGAATACGCTCCGAAATGGTACACATGAAAGCTTACGTACTTCTCAGAATAATTTACAAAATAGTTTAAACTATGGCCTCTATTTACGTTTTTAGCTTTACAAGGATTCTCCGCGAATCACAAGATCATGTCTTTTGAAGAGGCCAAAGGTTTGGACGTATTGAATGAGCGAATGCCTCCAAGATCTGAAGGAGCATCCCCATCCTCGCCGAATGCCTCAAGTCCTACGGCAGCGGCTGGAGCGTCCTCGTCAGCAGGGAAAAGTACTCCAGCAGTGCCCACCGCCGGTGGAAAGGCCCCAGCAAACGCTTCTAAACCAGCTAATGCCAACAATCACCGATAATGTCTCCAATCCGGAAATCCAATTTCCCCATTTCACCAAGAAAACACATTTACTTACACCTACCTACCGATAATATACACCTTGTATGTAATAGATAAAGATTACTTAGCTGACTTACCTAAAACCCTACAGAATAATTACTGCATCCTTACACCAAACCAAAAGATAAAATGTCTTCTATACACCCTTTTTGTAATTGTGGAATGCATCAAGGGTTAGATAGGGTTGTTGTTTAATAGTCAATAATGCTTATCATCGCTTCTAAATGATAAATCCATGTGAAAGATTATCATGTTCTGAAAAAACTCATTACCCAATCGAAAAAATGTCTTTAAAAGACTTTTAACTGTCGACCTTGTCAGTAAAACCAGTGTTCTATGAACTTAACTTAAATAACAGGTAAAAGCAGTGGATTGTAAAATGAAAAAATAATTTATCAATTATCCTGAAATCAATTAACTCAAGAACAACCCTTTTCAATGTTAAAATCAAACTTTACATTTCCATTCTTAACAAATTAATGAGGAAAGCAAGCAACTCTTAGCTACAATCCAAAGCTTTCAAATGTTTGTTAAAGGTGTATGGTAATTTAAGTAAATGTGCACGCCATAATTAAAACAATATGGTGAAATGTGTCCCCGCTACTTGTATCCATTTCTGTTATAATCATTATCATTATTCTAACAAACTTAAAAAATGACACTTCAAGCTGGAACCTTGTCTTGTCGCATTTATAAATACAATTTACTAACTCCGCTAAATATACAAACAGTCTAGCTTTAAATAAAACTAACTAGTACACTTACTACTGAATCCGTAATACATATATTATTAGTAAAAATTATTGTCAATCAGTTAGCTAAGAAATTACTAGTAAGTAAAGCATCTAAGGGCTGGTGGTGGGCTATCTAATATTTGTATCTAAGACATTAATTCCAATCTCTACCACACCCACTGTTCTACTGTTGATAAAGACTCACAACTCAATCAAAAAAAAGTTCTACCTAGGAAAAAAAAACTATAAAATTTTACAATCTGTGTTCCTTTGTATTAGTCTCATAAAGAAGGTCGGTGTTGTGCTACGTTGCTTGTGTACTGTTACTGTAATTACTGTCTCTTTCTTATGTGTCTTGTATCTCTCTACTGTAGCTGTACTATTAAATATTGTACTATGCTAATTATACAACTCCTATAAGACCGTTGTTTGTTATCGCTCTGTATAATAATACATTGATTTTGGCCCCTTAAGTAAAACGAAAATATTATTTAAAAGTATCCCTTTATCTGCCCTGGCTAAATACAGGACCCTATAAAGGGTCCCTAGTTGTAATAAAAGCAAGTCTGTTAGTCACCCCCTCTTCCTATCCTATTATTCCTGTCCTAGCTGTGTAGAAGAAACGGTTCTGGTCAAAATAACGATATTTAAATCCTCTTTAGACACTAGCTAAACTGAAACTGTAAAATGTTTTTAGATTCATCAGACAGATTTAGAGTATATGACGTACCCAGTGCAGTTATTTAGACTAGAGAAAAACATGTTACTTGTTCTAGCTGTACTTGTAGTAGGTAACATTGAGCTCCCAAAGGAAATATAACTCAATATTACTGCTTATAAAGAAGACAGTTAAGTGATCCTGACCCTTACATTACGGATAGGTACCTATAGATAATAGAAAAGAAGGTACTCTTTTTTTAGGAAACAGGTTCCATAGTGTTAACTCAAGTGTGTACATTTGCAAATTCAAAGTGATCCTAATCTACTACAAGATAGATAGAAAATATATAGCCATACTTTAAGTCATACACGTTTCCTGTAGCTCTTCATTGATTAAAACTAGACACAAGGGACATTGTATCTGTAGCAGTTAGTCAGTGAGTAATAAAAATCACATGAAGAAGAAAGGGAAATCCTAGATTATCTTAACCAATTAAACATATGCAACTTATGAGAATCATCAAGGGCATTTTTGCCCCCTTCTCTCAACAGCCTTTCCATTTTTCCTTATAGTAAAGCAAGCATTTCAGTCAGTCAGGAAGGAGGGGTTTTGCCACATTATTACGTGTAGGAAATTAGTAGCACAGGAGGGGAGCCAGTTTACACTACACTAGACTAACTGTAGCTAATGTTTCATTACCCTTCCCAGTTTTTTATTGTTTATATCCGATCGAGGTGAAGCATCGGGCAGGCCAGGTCATCAGGTCAGGTGAACTGTAGAATGATGCATAAAGTTTGCTGTAGTCACCAAAGCCTACCTACCATGTAGGTAGGTCATACCATCCGCATCATTGTTTAAAAATCATCCTTCTCACTCATTCATAATCCCTCCTCCCAACTTTTATTATTTTCAAACTAATTAATAAAAAACAGAGCTAGGTAGGTTGACACTACTTCTAAGATGACTAATGTAATGTAAAAAATAAAAAAGGAAAAACTTCTTTCTTCTTCAGAGTGCTTAAATATTGTATCGTTGTACTGTATTAAGTACCCTCTCCTTCTCACTCCCCGATCATAAGAACTGAAGCATTTGTTGCCTAAACACATCTTATTATTAGCTCTATTGTATACAAAATACAACTGGTTGATATGATATGGTAGATTTCTATTTTGAGATGATTAATTTCAAACTGTCCTTCATTGTACAATCACTCAGTCGACTTCCCAAGTATTTTTTACATAAAATCAAAGGGATTAATTAGAATCATTTACTTAAAATCTGATTTCAGCAAAAAAGACTTGTTTATCATGAATGATAAGGGCAGATGGTTTCTAGCTTTTAAACACGGTTTTTCATACTTCACTTGAGCAAAATATAAAAAACACTTTTAATGAACCCGTGAAGCTAAAGTGAAAAAACTTTTGTCAGACAATCTCAAACTCAAAATTGAACTGGTGTTTGATAGTCATAATGTGTAGGCGGTGATTAACTATTTTACTGTAAGATATACTATGGTTTAATTAAGCTATTTACTACCTACCTGGAGTGATCCGTTCCTTACTTTCTATATCTTTAAAACGTATATAAGTCTTCTCAACAAGACAACACCTTCCTAGTGATTATATTAAGATTATTTTGATGATGGGGAAAGGATATAAAGTATGGCTGGTTACTGATTACTTAGGATGTAAAATGTAGTTCGGAATCTTTGTACACTTATCTCTATGTACTACTACTGTCTGTCTGTCTGTCTGTCTCTGTACTGTTTTGTGTAAAACTCTTACTTATTGCATACAAAAACAAAACTTATCCACTACTCATACTAGAATAACTTCTAATTAATTGTATCTATAAACTTATTAAGAAAGTGAAATGGAAACCGAAGACTTTATCAAGGAGAGTTTATAATTTAATTAAGATTTAAAATCAATCACGCGATCTACAATATGATTAATTAATTATAATCCATGCAACCTTAGGATAATGCTAAGACCGTTAAATGTAATAAAGTTCCCTATATCGGTTGTGATTGGTTTGTTGTATTCGTAAAGTGTAAGCCTGATACCCTGTAAAACCATAAAATGGTTCTAGAGGGGTTCCTTAGGGAGTTAGCTGTTAGATTATTTATAATTTACACAAAAATCCTTAAACGTTTACCCAAAATGATCAGGTTCAGGGGGTTTTTTTGCATTACAAAAATAAGTTAAACAAACTAAAGTTTGCATTAGAAAGAAATCTTAGCTAATAATCAAAATCATTCCCCCAGCTAAATTACCAAAAACAAAGTTCTAATATAAATTCTAAGAGAAGGCTGGTTGTTTTAAAGAGAGAAAAATCTAATAGTTTGAAAAATCAAAGCTGTACTAATTTTTTTCTATAAAAAAACCAGCCAACTCTAGGCAGCAATCTACCGGTGACTAATTAACGCCCATTAGAAAAACCTTTGAGCATTTGAGTCCCAGCTATTTATCAAATTAATTAAAGTAATACTAGCTAACGTAATTTATTTATTAACCGCTAGGAGTTTAATTACTTATTTTACGGTGAATGCAAGTAGTTATTATTGATTATCAGATTATCAGGATGCTTGTTCATTCATAATCTCTTTACAAATTCTACTGTCTCCTGTATTTAATTAATCTTGTATGTTTTGTTAGTTAAAAGTAAAAACTAAAACTTTGCTCACTTATTTGTTACCCAATTTCAGTTACTTTTCAATCCAGGTTTTTCATACTTACTTTATCATCATTATTGAAACTTAATACAATATCTATGAACAATTTCGGCTTTTAAAGTTTCACCTTAAAGAGTTTAGTTACAGGATGGTTTGGCTAGTCCTTAAGTTTCCATTTCCTATTATTTCTACAACTATCATTTATTTATCTGTCTTTAATCTCTAATCTGTATTGAGTTTAAGAAAAAATCAAGTCATTCTCTTGAGCTTTATAAGGAACAAGTATATGTGAATTGGGTTTCGTTTGCCGGAACCATTTCCTAAGTTTGATGAAACGATGATAAAAGATTATAATGTTAACTGAAGTATGGATGCGAAAGAAAAGTAGAGTATGGCAATGGAATTATGAGTGGTGAATATTGATGGACGATTGTTAAGTGTAAGGTTACTTGTGTATGGATAAGATACACAAACATGCATACATAAAGTAGTTGGTAATTAAAGTGTAAGGTTAATCAAGTTTAAGGATTGAATCTTAATTAAATCTTTATTCTAATAATAATATTATACAAGTAATTATCAATCTTGTTGCTATTATTACATTATCTTCTTGTTATTCAAATGTGAATTTTACCCAGTTAAAATGAATTATTAAATCCCAAGTTATATTATCATCCCTGTCAATCAACTGGACTGATTTACTTTTATTTTAAATAAGCGTGTTGAAGTGATTTACAAGTTGCTGAACTATACATTTAGTACAACAATAGAAGCAGAAAGGATAAGCGTTTAAAAGATCATGAAGCACACATTATGAATTGCATTTGTCGAACGTGTATCCATTTGTTTTGTTTTGTACATTAATTTTGCATTTCTCGGCTTCTTGTGAGCTTGCTATTTAATTTTTGAAAAGACAAACGCCAAGAAATACAGGATTGAATTTGTGAAGATGATGAACTGAAACAAACAACGTTTGCAGTTTTATTATTTAAATTAAAACATCACATGCCTTATTAAAGTATACCACTTACAACAGCAGCGAGATGAGCTATAACATGATGCGCGGTCCAAGTCCACTGGTCATTTCTTTGCGTCAAATCCACAGGGTTCCTGGCAGGGTCATATAAAATGGTCTGCAAGTCCGATTCCGTATCCGATTGACCCAAGTAACGGGTCAGGTAGCAGTAACAATGCCGGACATAACCCTCCGCATTGTTCGTCCAGTATCGGACACCCAAACCGCTAAGGGTCATGTCAACGTGACAACAATTCTCTTGAAAGTACCACACCCCACAGGCTCCGCAGATTCCAGCGATGAACAGAAATATACCGAGGAAAAGGTGGGCTGTTTTATTCTTAGGAGGATTGAAAGACTACAATAATCATTGTTGCAAGGCTTACAATTTTTATGCAAAACATTGCCATCTTAAAAAATTCAGGTGCAATAAAGTTCTTACAAAGCGATTCCAATCAACGGACGCGTGTTGTACTGCAACAAGACCGATTAGCAAGATGACAGAGATAGCTAAAGCGATTATTATCGCAGCCAATACAAACTGGTTGAGAGTTTCTCGCTTGTACCCATTTCCGTATCCACTAGTTGTATCTCCGTTATATATATTTGCCTTTTCTCCCAGGAATTCATGCTCATATCCGGGCACCCAGAGGCCAATGCAGATGACCCCCAGGACCTGGATTATTAAATTTTAAACCATTTTTATCTCATTCCATTAAATCCTAGCTCTGGCTAAGTGCTTTTCTTATCCAAAATTCAAGGAAAAACTCACAATATTCAGAATTCGAACGATTCCTGGAAGGCTTATTAAATATCCCAAGGAAAATCCCAGCCCTCCACCATGCTCATCACTCTCAGCAACAACCTTAGCTTCTTCTGTATCCCCCATTGCTAATCTTAACAGGATTCAAGGAAACCTTCTAACTTCA
This sequence comes from Hydroisotoma schaefferi, assembly GCA_034682405.1. Lineage (NCBI taxonomy): Eukaryota > Metazoa > Arthropoda > Collembola > Entomobryomorpha > Isotomidae > Hydroisotoma > Hydroisotoma schaefferi. The sequence continues at coordinate 30,759 of JAQFZX010000686.1, forward strand.
GAACGCGTCCCTCAGAAACCTATCTCTGACGTGGATGGACACTGATGTAAATAGCTTTCCAAACTGAGCGTAGATTTTACAAAACCCAGAGGTATTTAAGCCCTCGACAACAACCTACTTTACTTTCTCCGCATTTTACAAACGTTCCAGTCTAGCACTACTACTAAGTGAAGTAAGTCCTACTTTTTGTCAAGCGGTGGGTGGGACATTATATATCCCCATTTGACTATTAGCTGTCAAATAAGTAGGTAAGCACTTGACTCTTGGAAACTAATGGTACCACAATTGTCTCTGCGTGTGGGAACAAAATCAAAAAGTACCTACTATTTACTACTAGTACCACTATTTTTCTTTGAAAGACATGCATATCCATTAGAGTCTGATTGTCACGGTTAGCATTATCAGTGTGGGAAACAAGAGAGGTAATAAATTTCCATAGAAGTTTCCATAAAAAACTAAAGCGTTAAATGCATAGAGGAATGTAGTACGGTACGGAGAAACCGTTAAGTAGTTTTGATCGCACGTGAAAGTGACAGTGAACGCGTGTAACAGCGATTCTATACAAATACTCAGTTTAATGCAGAGGTTTCGTACCAAAACGCAGTTGAAAGCTTTTAGTCTGCAGAAACATGCTATTTATTTAGTCGTAGTAGACTCAAATGCAAAGTTTTGTAAACAATTTAATTGCATTTTGCCTAAGGGATGTCTAATTTCCATTTGGAGTCCATTGATTGAAAATATTCCATGGGGAGAGACTTAAGCTGTTCGAGCATCAGAGTTAAACAGTGTGGATGTTTTAATTAATTGTATTTATTGACTTTTCAATTTTGTATCACCAAGGGTAGTAGGAGTAGAGGGTTCTTTATCAGCGTCATATATCATGGGCAAATTAATGGATCTATGAGAGTAATTACCTGAAAACACGAATTCATGTTTACATTCAACCACTTCGTACGACTAAAGTGAGACGAACATATTGGTTTGGATTTGGTTTTGAATGCTTTTAACCTTAATTAATACCTAAGTAATGTACGGACTTTTTAAAAGTAAATAAAAATATTTTGAAAGTACGGCAATTGTATTGTATTTATGTTATCTCACTGAAAACGCTACGCAGACTTCTTTAGAAACTTCCGGGTTGATCCGAATAATAATAGAATAAATATAGGATTGCGGATAAGGAAATACCCTAACTAAAAAGGACGCGACAGGACTTTTAGTTTCGATAGACAAATGCATGCTTTTAAAACATTCACGTTCTGAGGAGACTAGATAGGTAATTTGCTAATTTCTAAGGCATAAATAATTCAATAATAATACAAGTTATTGCGACGAACAAGTTTCAATTAACAAGTGGCCTAGAGACCCAAAAGTCGACCTGAGCTTGGGTTTACTTTGTCGCCAGAATTTCATTATAAACTGACCTTCCTGGATTACATTTAAGATTAACTTCAATCAAGTTTTTTTCTCTTAGTGCATATTTTCTTAAAATTTTACTAAGCAGTTTCTCTCTACCACGTTATATACTGAGGTATCAGAAATAGAGTCTTCCAGGTTTCAAGATCGAACTGTCGTACCGACGACGCTTGCTAAATATTTCATTTTATACAAGTTTCATTCGGCAAATTTTAAGCAAAGTAACTTATTGTATTTTAAACTTTTAACGTACAAATAATAAATGCAATCAAAATACTTTTATATCTAAAGAGAACATTATTTGGAAAGTGTTCTTCATAATTTTCTTATACCACCGCCATGGACAGTTCCTTCTTAACAAACCTTGACAAATTAGTTAACTCGTAGTTAATACTGCAGGTTCTTCGGTATCAGTAGTTATGTAGAATAGCGTATGGTGGATACTTATAATAGATGACATACAGAGAGATTAGTAAAAGGCCGAATAGTGGATCCAACTCACTAATTAAATTCAACTTAGATTGAGGTGTCATTCTTATCTTCCATGACATCAATTCATAGGATGCTGTCTTGATTTTGATCCCTGTTTCTTACATGAAAACATATTTTGCATAAACCCTGATGAAATAGCTGCCGGCTACCAGACAGAGGACTAAATTGTTAGTGGTGCCTGGTGCCAAGTCTTAAGTTGTAAGTCATTAAAAATCAAATCAGTGAAGTTATGCTAGTTAGGAAGGTAAGTTTATTATTTGCGATTTCCACCTCAACCTCATTTTCATTAGCCTTATCGATCTGCAAAAGGCATTTGTGTAACCTCTACTTATGTCCATAGCTAATGCGGAGGTATATATGATCGTTTTAAAAACTATTAGTTGTTCAATTACTCAGGTTTTGAGCAGAACACTCACTCAAACTCAAATTTTTCTAGCCAGACCCAGTCCACAAGTAAAGTCAAGATAATGATAAGATAATTAGCCAACAACTAAGCTCAACCGTTCCTCAATGTTACTGTATTAACCTCGAGATATCTTCTTCAACAATTATTTATTATTGCTGCAACCCAAACAAACCATTGACAAATGAAGGGCTCTTGAGAAAGATTGATGACAATCCCTACTTTTCATGACAGAATTTAAACCACCATTGTTTCTACAATTCTATTGAAATTCTTCAGAATGCAAAATAGCCAAACAAAGGGTTTACACTTGAAGTATAATTGCTTACAGATTTTATTTAACTCCTACAACTCCTACGCACGCATGCATGTTGTCCTTGCTCTGTCGTTATGGTCGACTAATACCGATTAACTACTGCATTATTCTAGATTTAGTTCTATTGGCTTCTTTCAGAAAATCGGCTAGACAGAACTGTACTTTTCCAATGTTTGTCGATAATTCTCAGTCTTGACGAACGTACGTAAAGTCCATAATAAATTTTCTAATTGAGTGTACGTTCGTAACAAAAACGCATGTTACACGTGGAATTTATCCTGAATTAACTAAAGAAGTATGTCAGATCAGAGTTAATGCGTGTATTCGTGATAATTATATTTTTCAATGGAAGAGTATTTTGGGAAAGCATTTAATGCATAGGAAACTTAGGCAAGACGTTTTAAATAAAACTTTATATGCTAGCTACCAACCTAAGATAGCAAACAGACCCAAAGATAGAATACTTGATACTGCATACAGTATAAAAATAATCTCTTCGGAGGCTTTGACGCTTTGAGCAAACGAAAATCTCAAATTTTAATCAACTTTACATGCATAAAATTTCAATTAGCCGTCTCTACGTTTGATAACCAATCTTCAATAGTTTTTCTACTTATGAACTAAATGTGATTATTATAAGGAGTTCAATACTAATTATAGCATCGCACCCATTCACCAACCCGTTTTATTATTCCCATCGCATTATTTCACTTTTTACGGGCTTAGCTAAAGTATAATGTTCATCTAGGAGAGAAACTTCAGGTTAAAGTCCACAGCAACAGAGCATTAGTCAAATTTTTACCACCGGCTTTACTTTATTCCTCTCGGTCATTAAAATAAAGTAAAGAGTGTGGAAAAACTCGCGAAAGCCGTTAACAATAGCTTAATAAAAGCTTCCAAGTAATGCTCATGCCTCTCATGACACGAGGGTACTTAGGGGATAGCAATAATATTGATCCGCTCTGCTATGCTACCGCATTTCCCGAAATAATGCCCCCCTCCCGGTATAATGCCCCGCTACCTTTCCATGTTAGAATTAGAAATCGGCCCCATCTTGTCCACGTTAATAGAATTTCCAATTTTTCCTTCGAATTAATAATTCCCCATGGGCATTATTTCGGGAAATACGGTATGTATGAAGGCTTTTGCTTAGCTTAACATGGTTCATCAATAACAGTAATTTTCTCCTTAGGATTAAATACACGGTGGATAATTCCTCTGGTTTTTTTGGATTTATCCAATGCGCCTTTTTATACTAAACTCGGGTTTGTTAACGATGTCATGCATGTTGTTATAAGTTTATGTTATGTCCATTGATTTGTTGACGGAAATACGATATTCATTCATTTTTATCTTGCATAAAACTTAAGTTCATATTCAAATTAAAACTAAACGACGCATTGTTCGTGAAGTCAAGGTCAAGGTAGGTTAATATTACTGACATCATAAGCAAGCTTAGCTGACCAGAGCAAGGATTAAGGCACAGAAGTAATTCTAAAAAAGTACTAGTCCAATGCTCCTCTGTCGTCCCATCTTAAAGTTCAACATTCGTCTAAACGAATTAATTTAGAGTAATAATTAAAACACTATTCAGTTCCAGTCTCCAGTATAATACATGATCACAATAAATGACAAATGTATGACGATTGGCATAAAGAATATCCTATTTTCTTACGCTAGTATTAATATGAGCTCTACTATAAGACACCGTGTGTATGTGCCACTTACCTGAATAAATCTAAGGCTTCCGAAATCCTAAAACTCTTTCTTAACCTTTGCCTTGGATTGAGTTTTTTCCTAGGAATGAAACGAATGGTCATCCATATGCGATCCAACATGCCAATTCCAATTCCTACCTTATGCAGTATATTCTTGGTCGTTGCACAACATGTGAATAATAATCTCGAGCCTGAAGTCATAAAACGGGAAATGGCAATGGTAATCGTAGATGCAAAAGTGCAGCAAGGACAAGATAGTAATAAAGTAAAGCTAATGTGCATTCCTAAACAGTCCAAAATTTTTTTTAGTTAGTTAAAAGTTAATTTAGTTAAAATAAAGTATTTTTACTAATACAACCAAACCCATTTTATAATAATCCTTTAAACTAGACTGTTTGAAACTTACAGAGCAAAGTGGTTGGTTGAGCTTGGAGGTTGGGTCAGCTTTTACGACGCATATAAAGCCAGGATATTTATTAGCTGTATATTTTTTTCATCATTTCATTCTGCTTAATTAAACTCTATTGAGGTTATATACGATTAGCGTCAGCCCATGGAAGGAAAGGTCAGCTAAAAATGAGACGTGTTGGAATTTGAGCATGCAAAGGATTTATCATTACTTTCATTGGCAAACTGCAACAACCATGCAATAGTAGCTATGCAATAGTGCAGCGGTCAGCCTCTTTGGAGTTTAATCTAAATTCTCATTCCAGTCTATCTTTATCCTACATAATCCTGATCCAAACTATTAATCCTAATCCAACGCAGTTTCCAAATGGAACCAAATTCTAGTCAATCCCAAAGCGTCCTCCTATGATCGACCTAAAGTCCTAACTCCTGACGTTAATAGCCTAGCCTGGCTCCATTTCTGACACTCCATCAAATAAATCTTATAATATGCAATGCAATCACTGATTGAGGTATAATCGGCAGCTACGATCTAGCTACCACCACTATGTCGATAGCTTTGTATTCACAACTCTCGCAATTTTATATACTATTTGCAAACCTTACACCAGCCAAATTGTACCATTTGCATTTAATTATTCAAGGTACTTTTTTTACAATAGTATAAACTATCTTTTATACTACAGATTACACCATTCTATTACCATCGTCGCCTGATCAAAGTAAATTATAACTTTTCTCGGCTCCAATAGTCTGGTCCGCCCTCGCCTCCTCCTACTCTGTTAAAATTGTAATTACACAAACTAACTAACGTTTTTGTTAAGATTTAACTATCTCCTGTAGATGAAGCTCTAATGTATGTACCGTATATATTTATATGAATCCTATTCCAGATTAAATTACGCCTCTGTCTGCCATTCTTCTAGTAACTAACTATATTCCTACATATATGGAATAAAATTATCTCTAAAGTATTTCTTTGAATTTCCATCTTATCGCTTACCCTTTGCGATCATTTTTTTTACTTCGAACTTTTGCTAATGCTCTCATGATACTCTAATAGGATTACTAGTTAGTCGCTTACTTTTGACTTTCCAAGCCTATCCAACCGACCCACCTGCCTCTAGAACGTGCATAACACTTTTTCTATTAGCTTTTGCTACCTGACAGAAAGACGATAGAGTTTACATCGGCAGCAAGGGCATTAGTCGGGATTGGACCGTTGCTGGAGTGAATTCGCGAACGCTGCAGATGGAAATTGGATCTTAGCGATTAGCTAACAATCAGATCAGTTGTTCTACCGTTTTTGGAAATCCAAACAGTTTTCTACCGTTTTAAGGGACGATACCAACCTAAGATCATGACCATGGTTAACACAAAAATGTTTAGGAACTGGGAGTTCTTCGTGGTAATAGGGTTGCCCCTGCTACTACTTCCTCTTCTGTTCATACCTGATAATGATGTTATTGGACCTGAAGAAAGGCCTGCAACTGTGAGTCAGTCATTTCTAACCGTTACTATTATTTAGAAGCGATTCCAAATAGTCATTAAAGGTCATTAGAAAAACATTTAGGCTCTGAGTAACTCGAAATATTTATGATGTTTTGTAAGCGATCATGGTTATAACATAAAGTGAATCCGTCATCCATTCATGTAACTAACCATCTAGTTTTATGTACTTTCATAGAAATTCAAATGCGCCTTTGTTCTCATTATCATGGCTGTATTTTGGATGGTGGAGGCGTTACCTTTAGCCGTGACATCTTTACTCCCAATGATCTTGTTTCCATTGCTTGGGGTACAGGATACAGGTTTGTGATTGATTGATTAATTATGATTACCTGGTTGGTGTCACTTGTGAAATGAATATAATTGTAGACAATAATTGCTTATTGATTAGCGGAATTTAGTAACATAAATTTTATTTAAGGCTTCTGAAATTGATATTCATTTGAATCAATAAAAAAACAGATCCACGATGAAGTTTAAGCATGATATGATAATAAATCGACGTTTATTTTCAGCCCACGTTTCAATAAACTACATGAAGGAGACAAATTTTATGTTCGTTGGAGGTTTGATCATAGCTTTGGCTGGTAAATGAGGCTTTTAAAATATTTATTTTAAATGGAGATGCTATTACTAAAAGCTATGATTAGTAATGGAGAATGCATTTCTTTCCAGTTGAATATTGTAACCTTCACCGTAGAATTGCACTAAAAGTCATGACCACTGTTGGCTGCTCTCCTGTCAGGTATTTTGCACTACAATAATTACAGCTTTAAAAAAGTCATTCATTTCTGCAATGCAATAGATTGCATATCTTATTATTAGTAAAGGATTATAGTGCATGCACTGCACTGTTAATGTAATAACCAGTAGCTCGTAGTTAAATATTTTATGGAGCAGAACACATTTTGACAAAAGAATTCAATTGTAGATGGTATGTATGTAGCATATTCTTGGCTGCAATTTCTGAATGATCTTTGATGTGTCTTTGTCCAGGATGATGCTAGGTGTAATGATGACTACTGCATTTCTTTCAATGTGGATGTCAAACACGGCTACTGCTGCTATGGTCGTCCCAATTGCTATGGCTGTATTGGATGAACTCTATCCCAAGGTTTGTGTTCGATGACATGATTCATGATATAACACAGCGCAGCGGTCAGAAACATTTATTGCCAGTCTTATACTTCCTGGCCGCGCGATGCTTCGGTCGCTCTGAAGTATCCCGCTGGCTAAGTATATGCCCGCTACGAAACGGTCGCTATGAAATGCCCCTTGGACCTGGTACTGCTACTAAGCGGTAGCGATGATGTTCTAGTTCTGACTTTGTTCAGCTCAGTTATACATGCAAACAGATAATGCAATGCTTTCTAAAATTCTGAAAAAATAATCCAGAACATTGCTTAATAGCCGGAAGAAACGGGGACGAGAAGAAGGCCCTCGATGTTTAAAGAACGGTCAGAAGTTGACTTTGAAGCTTTAGTGGCCAAATTAAAGGCTCGTAAAAGTAAAATGGTGTCTATGAAGCAATGCACAAACATCAACATGGGTCCCGAGCCCCATGAAGTGACCAGATTTCTCCCGAATTTCGAAATGGAGTAAGTTCATTTAATTGCGATAACGATCGTTTCGTGCATCAATGGGCTTTTAATTGAGGAATGGCATTGACACTTGAATTATAGAACAGAAGATGTTGATGCCGTGAAGAGGAAAAACGTTAAAAAGATGCTACTGTTTTCCGTATTACTTTCGTCAAATATTGGAGGTAATGTCATAATGTATAAAATACCGCTTTGTTTATTATATCGTGTTAAATGAATCTTAAATTATTAGGCATACAAATCCATAAACTATTCCATAAAATTAACGATTGATTGCTGGTAGGAACCGGAGTAATCACTGGCACTGCGAGTAATTTGGTGTTCCAAGAACTTCTCTCAGGGTAAGATAAGCGCGTTCTTGTAGTCTTTTATTGGTTTCATGCAAATTTAGTCTACGTGATTCATGGCTGCAGAGTATTCGGCTAATACTGTTTAGCTTTTTAACATTTGACTTTAAGCTCTACGTAGCCGTTCTGCCATGTGTGTCCTTGATTTCTCTTTCAAAGATATCACGTTCTCACCTAAGCGATCTACCCTACATTCTAAAATTATTAAAACGATATTTTATAATTGCTTGATATTAAAAATAGTTTTCTACAGTATGATAATGTGATGTGGTATGATAATAGTTTTCTATAGAGAACAGTCGCACGTTAAATCATGCACAAATGAGCATTATGCATGCACATAGAGCTTATTGGCTGCCTATAGTGTTGTTAGACTGGCATTTCATGATTATTTTCTGTAACTTTCCATCAGGCAACACAGATTTGAGTTGAATTGACATTTTTAGAATTCGTAAGATATTATTGTACAACATGAATATGTGATATTAGAAAAGTCCATTTTTGCAGCCGAGTTGAGTAGAGAGTTGTTAAATTGTATATACTGAAAAGCTGATGGCATTATAGATTTAGCTTTTAGCAATATTGTCATGTAAATTTCCTAATAACGTTAATGCTTTATGACTGCTTGTCAAGTACATTTTAATCCCAGGTTTATGGAATGGGCTTCAGTAAATTATAATATCATATGAATATGATTGCAAGAATATGATTGCATGTTCATTTACTATCATACGTTGAGGTTCATTGAAAATCCAACCTGTTCCGTTGGTAAACAACACCATAATTATGAATGGCTTGTGTGTGAATTCACTGGTTGTAAGTATATCTAAGTTGTAAAAGGTATCTTTGGTCAAGTGTCAAGACACTTAGTGATAATATGCTGACTAGTGAAGTAATTCGTGACATTTTTCGATAAGGGTTTCGCTTTGCACTTGAGACCTTTCTTAAATTGCTTTATTACTTTTACTAATATTGCCTAATACTTTGTTTAAGAAGTTTTAAATTATCAAATGACATTAAGATTTAATCAGATTCAGTTGGAGTTTGTAAAATGATAGCTTGTTTAATGGAGGCTTAATTACCTAAAGAAAGTTATAAACTTATTGATAACATTTAGTTGAACAACTTTATAAAATGGTATCATTAGCTGATATCCTGTCTTTAGGGTAATTTTTAAACCAAAAAACCCTATATTCATTCCATTTTAAAACTAATCATGTAGCAAAGATGCTTTAGAGCTTTTTTAAAATACGTTGGGACGATTTATGAACATTCGTAGACAAACTTTCTGTTCTGATGGTAGTTCTAACTTCTAACGATTCAATGTATTTTAACCGTTACAGAGTGGATGTCAGCCAAAATGGAACCTATACTGATGTATCATTTGCTACGTGGATGGCTTATAATGTTCCTCCTATGTAATGTCTTTCATATATTTAATATAATTTAGAAGCCTTTTCCGCACCACATTACTATTGACATTTTAATTTTGGAAACTTTTAGGTTAATAAACGTAGGAATTTCCTGGGTCTACTTGGTTGTAATATACTACGGTCTTCCGGACTGGGTTATGTTTTGGCGAAAAAGTAGCAAAAAATCCCTTCAGTCGGAGGAAGAAGTTGAATCCCAGAAACGGGTCGAGAAGGTATTGAAAGAAAAGTATGCAGCTTTGGGTCGCATGAATTTCCATGAGTCGGCCGTTTTTACCCTCTTCATAGCCATAGTTTTACTTTGGCTGTTCCGAGAACCAAAGTTTATGCCAGGATGGGCTGATCATTTGCCCGATGCTAAGATTGGTGACTCTACTCCAGCCTTGTTTATTGTTCTCCTCTTATTTATCATTCCGAGAGATTTGGGATCATTTTTCGGAAGTAATTAATATTTATGATGATCTATAGAATTTTTTATAAAAAGCATATGCGTCACTTTGTAAGAAAAAGCTTAGAAACCAATTTCTCAACGATGGCCACATTTAATGTCATGAAATCTGTCAAATTTAAGAGAAGTTTTAAAAATTCAACGAATGCGAATAGGTTTTCTCAACAGTTCTAATTTCTAAGACCGTAAATTTATAATTCTTTCAAATTTGGTCGGCTGATTTTTATGGAAATAGCTATTTCTTACATAACGGAACACACACAGGAGTAAAAAGTATTTGAAACTTATACTTATTGAATAATTCTACTTTGAAGAGGGTGATAAAGGAGCTGTGGCCAAGACCCCTGCCCTTCTAGACTGGAAATATATCCAGCTTAATCTTCCATGGGGTGTTATGTTGCTTATGGGTATGAGAACCAGGATTTATCTTCAGAAAATACTTGATTTTAACATTGGTCCTACAAAAAATTTATTTCTTACCATTTAATGTTTTAAAAAGGAGGAGGATTTGCTTTATCAAACGCTGTAGTGCATTCAGGGCTATCCGAATGGCTTGGAGAACAGCTCAAAGCAGTGGAAGATTTACCTTTGACACTTATCCTTGTCGTTGTTATGTTCTTGACTGCAACTCTAACCGAAGTTGCGTCTAATGCTGCTTGTGTTAATGTTGTCATTCCTATTTTAATTGCTCTCGTAAGATTTTTATTAAATACTAAAACAATTCATCTGTTTCCTTTGTCAGTATTTAATAATAATTTTATGAAATTTCAGTCCAAAAATCTTGAAATACACCCACTCTACCTTACAATTCCTGCTACAGTGACTTGTAGTAAGAAATGCATTCAGCTTTTTAAATAATAGAACTTAGTAAATTTAGATTATTTAATTAATTTCCTTTCTTTCCAGGTTATGCCTTCCTGCTTCCAGTAAGTTGATGACAGTTACATTTTGAAATTTTATTTTAAAAAAATATCAATTGTGCTTGTAAATGAATATTTTTTTGTTAAAAAATAGGTAGCCACACCTCCAAACGCCCTCGTATTTGCAGCGGGTTCTGGGGACTTGACTATCCTGGAAATGGTCAGGGTAATGATTTTCCCAAACATAATCTGCATACTCGTTGTCCTCGCCAGTCATTTGACTTATGGAAACCTCATATTTAATTTTAGTAATTATCACTATCCTAATCATAATGTGACGCTTGGCCTTAGTTAGTCGAATTAATGGTTTTAATCAATTTTCCAATTATTGCATACAAATACTTTAACCTTTATGTTAAAATAATATACGAGATAAGTGTAACTTGTTTATAAATTAATATTTTTACAGTTTTAAGAGTTCTATTTGTTATTACAACCGTTGGAAAGTGTAACGTAAACGTTCCAAATAAACAGAATAAATCCGAAGCCCCTCAATCATACAAGAAGTTGGGCAATCCAGTTCCAGTCCAGTAGGCAACACTTCTCATATTCCCTTAGTACATAGCAAATGTTTTAGCCTACGTCCATTGGCATCTCTGAATCCAAAACTGCTCGTAATGAAGTATGCTCCTTCTAAAGAAAATTCCCATAGTCATATTCTCAAAATAAAAAACAGAAAGAGGACATATAGTGCATCAAATTCAGTGCAAAATGAATCGGTCAGAACGCAGAAATGAAACTGGATTACCCTGAGAAAACTACCTACAAAAATGATTCATTTTTCAACCATGAAAACTACAACATATTTCCTAAACTTAGTTGAACGTATTGCATAACTTCACTCGTTACTTTTAATATTCAACTCTTCTACTATCATCGTTAGAACAGCTCACAGTAATTTTTTTAACAGACGCAAAGACGCAATTATTAATTAATTTCGATCGAAGAGCAGCAAAAGGTAACCTTTATTTGAGTTTAGTCATCTTTGACCTTCAGCTAGAAATGGTTTTGCTATGCTTATCCACACAATTAAAACTTATCTAAGATATACGTGATATTTTGTGGAGAATCGATTTAATCGAACATTTGAAATGATGATCTAGCAGATCTAGAATTACTCATACCCACTCAGGCAAAAAAACAATAGGACTTTTCATTCCAAATAAAACCTGTAACAGGAACATTTACTTACATTAGGTTACAATAAACTGGATAACAATGATCATATACGCACACACTTTAATATGGTGGTCTAAATGGAGTTTTTTTTATAATAAAAGCTACAATGTTTTCTTGCATAAAAAACGATACAAAACAATAACCGGTTGATCCAGTATTAATCTCACTCCACATGCATACCTCCTTGTAAAAGTACTATTACTACTACCAATCCAACATCGGACAATAAAGCAGACGCACCAACAAGATTCCTGTCAAAAGCTTTAATACCCTTTTCTTTGAATACAATATTGTTGAAATTTTAGAAAGCTCAAAAATAATAAAGGAGAGTGAATCTCAAGCCCGTTGGTAATCTGACTATGGGAAAATACTTTTTCTCAAACATAAAAAAAGGTTTCCCAAGGTCGAAAATCCTTCTTTTAAGCAGGTTAGTGGGTAAAGTGGTAAAAATCTTGTAAAAATTCGACCCTTTTTCATCCAATAATCCACTCATCCGGGAGAGATTCATGGAAAATGTTAATCTTTTCTTGAGCTTGGGAATCGAGTTGGATGGAACAAGTGATTTTGCATCAGAAGGGTCTACCTTAAATCCTAGGTGGTAGTATTCTGATGGAATAGGATATCACTGTGTAAAAGGAAGTCCCAAGAGATTGAAAGTTCAAGGACAAACAAACCCAAAGCCCATCGGACGACTGTCCGATTATATAATAATAAGGTAATAAACCCCTTTAAAGTTCAGTAGACAATGTAATGGAATATGCAATGCCATGCTAAGTCACCCTTTCTCACTAACATATTTCTCCATCCTTCCTTATTACTCTCTGATAAGTGGACGCTGACTTAATCTTTAATTTACCAACAAGCCAAACTTTAGGTACAAACCAACTTTATGCCTTATCATAATCTTTGTAGAGTTTGAACTACTTTTTTCATGATTAAAGCCCTTATCACCAAATATTACTGAGGATCATCCAGCAATAGAGGAATTGAGACACGACGACAAACGTTACTTCTTTAGACTAGTACTACTACTTGTTCCTTATTATTGTCCTAGTTATAATATTGTTGTTTTGCAGAGTTTTAATATTTTCTTGCCTAATATAAGAAGAAATCGGAACACTTGTTCGATAGATTGTTTGTTGAGAAAGATCAACTTGGAATGGTTTTGGACAATATTTAAGAGGTACATGCTGTAGTTAAGCATGAAAGATAGCAAGCCTTTGATATTGGTAAAAAGGGTGCATAGAGAGCGATAATATTGACCATACTATAGATACCTTATCCTCTGGGGTATTTTATTTGTTCCATTTATTTATTCAACTTCTACTATGTACGAAGGGTAAAAGAGATAAATAGGTAAAGATCCTTTTTGTTTAATTTATGACTTGGATTTGTTCCGGCTTCTTTTTTAACACGGAGACTGAACTCTACAGAGCTGGTTACGACTGTGAATTTTGGTAAATGGATGTATGATTCAAATAAATGACTCTCTATCGCTTGCATTCCACCTTCCAACCTCGAACTAACTGAGCAGAGAAGACCGGTAAATGACTTACTAAGTTGTTATTTTAATAATGCAATGAGGTGAATTATCCTCAAGAATTGGTATTCAATAGTAATTTTGTCTAAGCTTACCTAAGTCAGGGTCAGGTCACCGGAAAGTTCTGATCAGTGGTCAAATGGTTTGATCACTGCTGTAAAAACGGAAATAGAATGATGGATGTCTGTCATACAACGCAAAAAAAACAAGGCATATCGATTCATATTCTCCAATCTAGGTTTAGCTTAAATCTAATAGTGTTCCGGTCTTTCTTAAGCTAGATCACAATTGCTATCCGATAAAAAAAATACAATTAAAATTAGACCTACTTTATAAAAAAAATGAAAATGTCAGTGCAACACGGAACAAAGGTTTTGGAAAACTTTGCTGAACAAACCAATTCACTATTGCGACAACTACTACCATTTAAAATTTCAACAGGGTCGACATTTACAAGCATTTATAGTAAAGTACCAACATTTGTATTACTCATACTCATAATCAGGATTCAGGAAAGCAAGCAATGCATAACATGAAGTAATCGTTTATAACAGTTAATCCTATTATGTAAACAATTAAGAGGAAATAACAAAGTGGCCGGCTGTCCTGACCGTTGTCCATCTCTTTGTCTAACCCAAAATGAAAAATGTCAAGCCTTCTGCCGAACGTACGACAGCATCGGACTTAAGTCCATCCTGACTGACTTATAATACTGAGGCAAGGTCCACCAATACATGGACAAACGATAGGCACGCACCTACCCGGCAAGAATGACCCAACCTTTGCCAAACTTTTAGGCTAGCTTAAAAATACTGAATACTTCATTCATCCAGTCCAGTTGTTTCATTAGGTATTAATCCTTCATTGTATAGGAATCCTTTTAGAGCTTTACAGCCATAGTAGAATGGAAACTTTAGACATGCATCTAGGGGTGAAAAATGTCTTTTTACAGTTTGCATTGTCCAACTCTTGAAAAATGCAAACTGACCCTTTCCAAGACGTAGAATAAATAATAGCTCTTTCTTAGTTCATGCTCTTTGGTTAAAAATCTGTGTAAAGTATGACTTCTAGTGAAGAGAGGGAGGGAGGATAAATCGGGAATGAGTTCTGAATTCCTTGGCTTGACTCCCGTGATTTGACCTTGGCCTTACTCATTTCTAAGTTTAACTAATGATGTTTCCAATAATAATACGTCTTCCTTCCGCTAAACCGCTTGAGTTGTTAAACGAGGTGACAATCATCCTCATTTCCATGCATTTTAACGTTTTGTACTCGTGAAACCACCTAGAAGTGACGCGGAATGGAAATGAAATTCTGAGGGCTTTAACAATAATACTGAACACTGCCTTCTAATTCCATAGTCTTAGGTTTAGTTTGTGTTACAATCTACCTGTTTTTTAAACATTTTCTTTAGAGCAGGTAAAAAAGGGTTTCTCCAGGAAATTTCCCACGATCCAAAATGTCATGTAAGAAATAATTGAGTGTAATGTTATATATTGAAAGTAAAAAGTAATTCAGTTTGTATCGGTATTGGCTTTCAAAGCAGTAGCTACCGTCCCGGTAACCCGGCCCTAGCTTTATTTATATGGATTACATTATTATTATTGCATGTAGTTTTGGGTAAGAGTTGGTTTATTTCTCAAGCTATTCTAAAGATTAAGGGCTCTTTTAAGCTAACAATGGAGTAAAAAAGAAACTCGGTAAACAAAATTGGTCCATCGTTCACCTAGCATATCCATCTTGCTTACTGCAACTAGAAGGAACTCAAACTCAACTACAGTTTAAGGGTCTTTTATAATATGTATCTATCCTGAATCTTTACCCTTATCTCTATGTCCCTTCCTCCTCGATCCCATGGGGAGCTATGACTTAAGCCTGTTGTAATATTACGTATACCTTTGACAGATTTGTCTCGACAGTATTGTTTTGTTACGTTATAAACTGTCAGTATGTTACACCCCCGTTTAAAAGTTAGTTTATAAAAGCCCGAGACGCGTTTCTGATCTTTACTAGTCTTCTTACCAATCCAGCCTTCTCATGAGCTTCTTGTATCATGAGAAGGCTGGATTGCAAGCCTTCTTTGCGTAAAATTGTATCTTGTACATAGTATTAAAAATAAATAAAAAATACATTTTAAAAAACACATTTTGAATCCTCGTAGTACGATAGGAACGGCTATAAATAATACGGTTGGCTGTGGTTATCGTTAATTAGGGACGACGTACAATGGACGAGGGTGGAAAGTTGACGGGAAACTTGTTCTGATCCAAGAAATGGGCCGCGGAAGTCGCTTAACCGTCTGCATTTCGGGTGAGTACTTCATAAAACGAACTGAATATCAAAATTATTTTCGGCAAACTTTAAAACAAATCTTTTATCGAATCGAACTATTTCTCATTTAAAGTTAGAACTTTGAAGGATAGCTTTAGATCCTCCTCCACGCACAGGGTTTCAGTTATTAACGTTTATCTTACTGGCAGTGACAATGAACCATTGTACTTCACATGCATTGTAGTTGGATTCTGATTTACTAATCTGGTGGCAATTATTTTCAGTTAGTCGGGCAAGTAGAAAGTTAAGAGCCTCTTTGTCATGAAAAGTAAAGGTCAAGTTGGGAGTAAACCTCCGCTTTATACTGTTTTAACTAAAATCGGTACCCCTAAGCCCAATTATTATAAATGGCATTTTGGTATTCTTATTTCTGTATCTAATTATCAAATTACCATGTCTTCCATTACCTCTAAGAATTTTTACCGATTATAAAGTAAGCAAATATGCTCCCTTTTATAAACCATTCTCAGTGTAAAACCCCCTTATTTGGCTTGGAACGACTTTATAAAATGTAGAATTAAGAAAAGATACCATGCAAACCTTTTGGTTTCATTTAATGCAGCCCTTTTAAAATCAGTAAATATAGTTTGCGTTGCATTACTTGGAATGTTTTAGTCTACAACTTTTATCTAAGATGTAACTCATAGCCTATGAGGTAGCTTCGATATGAAAGAACGATGGAGTTTTTTCTTTAAAAGTAGGATGAACCATCCTTATACTTTTTATGTTACATTAATAATTTATTATATTCATACAGTTAGTTGTCCACCGTTCTTTTTGCAACCAAATAAGTATGCAAGCATAAGGAAGCCTGGACTCACAAGTTAGATTATTGTTGGACGTCTTAGTAATCAATCATTAAAGAGTTATTCAACTCATAACGCGATTTTTTGGTACATGTTTGCATAGAACTGCGTCAAGGTTAAACACTTGACAATGTTTTGCAAGGGTAAGTGGTC
>JAQFZX010000687.1:0-47768 GCA_034682405.1 Hydroisotoma schaefferi
TAGGCAAATCCTCCATCAGATTCCGAAACAAGTATGAAGCAAATACTAGTCAATGTCTTTAGGGAAGAGATTAAACAACCAAACTGAAGAATATATTTTGTCAGTTTGTATGTTTGTAAAGGCTTCGTCGGGTTTTTACTGTTGAATTGTCATTACCAAATGACAAAAATCTAGATTTTATTGGAGAAAGTTGTAGAAACGCTCATTTTTCTTGTCTTGAGTATGATGAGCTTCACTCTTTAGAACTATTTAACTTAATTGTAATCTTGTAATCGTGGTACGATCCTACCAAATCCAAATCTAATGAATTGAGTAGTAGTAGTACAGATTCATTGGAAACCATTCAATCTCGACCTGAAGATAAGACCTTAAGAATAAATTGAAAACTGTAAATACATGAATCTATGAATGTTTAATGTAACGAAGATGTATTAATTAATTGAATCCAGGATCTGGCAATTGCTTACTGTAAGCATGTAGAAAAAGAGCATCATTCCGCGTACGAAGATTTTGTGAATGCGAGAAACGAAATTGCTTTGGATGTCGCCTTCGTCGCACCCGTAGTCATTCCAGCCACAGTAAGCAAGAAATTAAGCAATAAAAAATAGTTTTAAAGTAAAACAACGGATAATAAATTGTTAAACATCGTATTTAATATGTTGTTCCGCCTTTTTAAAGAGAAAGAAACGAAAGAAAAATTTGTGATCAGATTTAAACAATTCCAAAGGATAGCCAACTTCCATTTTATTTGTGGATATTTATTGAATGAAAGAAACTTACTTAAAATTACTGTGTAAATCGTCAAGATTTTTCCACGTAATATAGTCAGGGTTTCGTCTCCTGTATGACTTTCAGTAATAAACTTATTAAATTACTAATTTATAGATTCTCGTTGTCGTTGCGCGATGTTTCTCGTTGTGTAGTCGTACATATCAATTTCTGATGAGACGGTCACATTAGACAGTTTACAATTGATGTATCATTAGATGGATGAATCTCAATAAGTCTTAGAACCCACTAAATATTCGAATCTTTGTAATTTACATTAAATGATTTTTTATTATAATGTATCCAGGAGTGTCCAAAATGTGGAGAAGTCCTCCGAGTAGGCCAATTGGGAGTATTTGCCCCTAAATTTGGGGAAGATACCTCTTGGCACCCATCCTGTTTCCAGTGTAACGCATGCAACGAATTCCTCGTGGATTTGACCTATTGCAAGTTCAACGAAGACCTTTATTGCGAACGAGACTATGCCGAGCAAATTCGCCCCCGTTGTTCTTCCTGTGATGAGGTAAGCAAAGGACGCATCTCCATTTTATAGCTAACTAACTGCTTACCACAAATATGACTTTTTAATATATAAATTTGCATCAAAGCTCCAAGTGTGAGAGTCTTGTGTCGTTTTTTTACATTAGCCACTCTGAGGCAGTGTACAAACTAGAATTCAATTTCCTCGGGTAGTCCACCTGCCCAAGTCAATCGCTGAAATTGATATTGATAAACCATTACAGGAACCAAATTCATTTGCCAAAGAGCTCCTTACTACTAAACGATCACTCGCCTGAATCGTTTTCGTGGTAAAGTACATCATTTTGCAAAAAAAACGTTGGGATGCTTATGCATATTCCTGGAGCTCATTAGTTAGAGCAGCACAGTAGGATAATTCCTTTTGCCTTGATGTTTCGTAGGGAAAACATGCACAAGAAACAAATGCTTGACTGATTAAATGGAGAAAGTCCTCGGGTTGCATTGATCTAATGCACCACCCATTTTCGAAAGACGCAACCCACTCTCAAGGAAATTAAGTTTGTACAGCCTATATCCGCGTTTCTAGTACCACTCCCTCTCTACCTCAATCCAAAATTAATTTTAAAAGTGCAGACATGACAAAGTAATTACTCCTACACAAAGTAATTTTAAATGAGATTCTTTCTCTTGTTTTTTGAAGGGCGGAAACAGAAACCTCAGTTTAAGGGCGAAAGGTATAATTTTTTATTGTACGCCCGTAGTATTGTAAGCCTCATCCTGATATTTCTTCGGTGTCCTTCTGCGATATCCATTACGGCCTTTTAACCTTATGAATGTGTACTTTTTGAGTGCAAGGTTAAATATTGTGGAGTATGGGTAGACTCCTGTGGGGGAGTTATTTCATTCTCATATTTACTACCGCGTTGTTCGTGGGTTTTATATTACAACATTTAATGAAATTGATCACGCAAATAATAAGCAAAGTTCCACATTCGTGTTGTTTCCTTGTTTCTTATTAGTCTGCTTTCGTCTACTATGCTGAACATTCTTTACTGTCAAAAAGCAGGCTAACATTTTTCAATTTGGAATTGTAATGGCTAAAATTTTCTAAACTTGCATTACTCAAGAAGTTTTAGATAAAACGAAGGTCAGAGGCTAACGAGGAATAAAACCAAACTGAGAATACCGAAGTGTATAAATGACAGGAATGTAGATAAGACAGCTTGCAATTTTTTACAAATAGCTTTTCTAACCCCATTACATAAAAACGGATGAACAGATGACCCAGGAAGTCTCCTAACGTTTCCTCACTATTGACTCTGTCACGAGTTAAGACAAGCGTGTTGGACAGTAATAAAAATGCAGATTAAGTTGCCAAATAAATACTAACTACACTCACTCGCCATAAACCATGCAAGCAAAGTAAACCAGGCTTCACTGATTGAATGAAATCTATACTGTTTCAGAAGTACCATTGCATTATTGGGTTCGCTTAGAATAGTTTAGTTAAAGGTTGACAATGATAGAACGACCGGATTTTAAATCCAAGTCGAAGACTGACTGCACCGACTGTGTATTTATTATAAGAGTAAGATACATTAGCATTACCCATTTGAAGTTGTTTATTTAACAATATTTCTTTTCAAAAGGGCCGTTGCGTATAAAATTTAGATAAGTTTCAGCTAAAATCATTACTAATCCGAGGGCTATTGTGGATGCATAGCATAATTAAATTTTAATACCACTAATAACAAAAAGGCAAGCTAGTAGAACTATGGAATTGGATAAAATTAATTATGCATTGTAATGAATATTTTACTACGATATTTAAAGTTTTAACAACCCCGTAAACGGCCCTTCCTCTAACTAATAGAGATCCTCTAACTCAGTCACACCCTTGAGTGATTCACTTTTACTAGAATTAATTGCAAGATAAATTTATCATCCAGCTGAATCTTGAGGATTCAACACAAGTTTGGTTTACATGACGGCTTTTTGAATTCACTTGTAGCTTTTAAAGAAGCTGTACCTAAGTATAATGATTACTATCCATAACAGTTACAGATGATTAGAGTAGTTGTGCATTTGATGAAAAGTACATGACAGCGAAGAGAATATAAGATCATAATCAGATAAGGTAAGATTAGAGATAAACATGAAGGAGCCGATGTGTTTCGGGTATTCTGTTTATTGATACCTGGAAGGTTTTTTTCAAATCAACATTTTATTTTACTTTTTCCTAGAAAAACATGTTGAACCGGTTAGTTAGCTTTAAGTGTTAACCTTCATTCTAGAGTAAAAATACGGAGGACATTCATGGAGCTTTGTCAGACTCTGTATCAGATTTTTTAAAGATTTTTTTACTATTCTGAGCAGAAGAAGCTATGGGTTTCTGATTCAAATAAAAATTTGGATTGTCGTCTGTCGTCATCAATGATGTAATATTTTCTGTAGACTTTCATCCTGTTTTTCATTCCAGACAACTTTATTACGCATACATTTCTGTTTTCTTTCTCGAGACTGAAGTGACTGCTTCAGTGTAGGACATTTGATTCGGTATGGGAGCATATTGATGTCTGTTTTGTATGTGGGCATCGCATGGTTGTTTGTAAAAAATTATGATCTTGTGTGGAGGGAGGGAGGGCTGGATGCCAAAATGTTTCCTTTTTTCGGTCTCTTTTGCACCCGAATCTTCACCTACAAGTGGAAAGCACACGACACTTGGGTTTTTGGTAGTTGATCTGATTCCGAGATTTGATCTGGATGTTTTGTAAAAATGGATCTAATGCTGATTTCCTGTATTAGATTGAGGATGATTTTAGAACGTACCAGCGACTGAGATTGAAACCGTTTTTCCGAAGTGTACATATCCCATTGAATCAAGCATACCTATAAACTCTGATGCAGCGTAGATTTTTTAAGCGTTGAATTTTATATTTTTTAATATTACTATTATTTTAAGAAGACAATCAAGCTTGAAGAATAACTTGAGATAAATATTTATGGTGTCTAGGGGGAATTTTAGTGCTATGTATGAATGTCTTATCAGAATTGTTTACGATAAAATGTGACGTACAATGTTTCGATAAACGCGTAATTTCGACTACCTGGAAATTTTCGATCATTTCCAGGACATTCACTCTCCACACCCACTCACTACACAGGTTTTGCATACTGGAATTAGTAGAAGATCCTTCATATGGCTTCACAAAATAGAGATTGAGGCCAAGCAGCCAGCCAGGTGAACTTAACATTCTACTTACACTGGCCGAAATGAGGGCGACGATAGGCTGTTATGTATCAGAAATAACGAAATAATATTTTGCGAGTAGTACCTATAATCTGGTGCGGATTGACTGGGAAATAAGCTTACTTTTTACGGACCTTTTGTAACGGGAACAACAGATGTCTTACTTTAAACAAAAGATTTTTTTTTGTAGATCAGTAGACAATACTTGCTTTCTCTTTTGCTTTATCCTAAATCCATTTATTATCATCTCAGCATTGTAATACCTTTCAACGCTATTAAGTATAACAGGTCGGTAGTGCTTTTTGGTAGCAAAATGGTACGGTATACACGTAGGATGAACCGGTGAAACTGGAATACGACTGTTTACATTATTATTTCCAATGCAATAGTTTAACTTTCGGCACGGTTGCTGTTTTTGAATTCCAAAATTTTGTTATCATCTTTTTCATCAAAGATTTTAAATTAAAGTCACCGTTTAATAAAAATCCAAAGCTTCAACTGGATGAACTACTAGGAATGACAGAATTTAGAGTTTTTTCCTGATATATGAAAAGAATCCCACAATGAAATTGCGTTTTTGAACCCCTCGATGAAATCTATGTAGATATTTTTATCCCCAGGTTAGCAGCTACTTACTGGAAACTGGAAACCGATAAAAATACCGGTTGAACCATCCAAATTAGGTGGAAAGAACTCGCTACAGATACACAGGCTTTCGTCCCACGCATCTGTTTTTTTTCCAAGTAATTCATTACTCCATCCACAACTAACGACTTTCAAAAGCCATTACTTTGAGGTAGAGTACAAAGTAATCCGAGACTAGCTAGACTGTATTCGCTCTCCATCCTATGTGTACAATGCATAGTTAAGTACGTGTACTTTGTTATCTCTTTAATCTTCAGGGCTATTATTAGATGTTTTCAAAACGCTATACTACATTCTTGCAAACAAACTCCCACTTTGTTTTTGTTTACTTTCGATAGTTAAGGGACCCGTTCCGATATGTATTTCTTTGGCATGTATAATGATTTGCAAATAGTAGATTATCTGTGTATAAATCGATGGTTTGTTATTTTTGGACAAAATATTTTATTAATAATTATAACATAAGGTTTTCCCTCTGTATTAAGAGGTGGGTTATCTATCAAAGTCCTCGAAATAAATCCTGCCTGCTGAATATTTTGATATTTTGTGGTGGAATTTATTTTTTTTATGGAAGAAGCTATAGTTTTTAGATTGAATTCTATGTCAGAACGTACCTACGTTTCAGGTAGACTTGATGACGCTTTTTCACATCGAAATTCTAATTTTATCAGCATAATTTACCACGGTACGGCTCATGAATTCATTCTTTGTGAGCTGTATTTAAAAAAATGTACATACTTTAGGGTTAATTGCTGTCAAGATTTGTATGGCGTAAACCTTGAAGCACAAAAACTTTATTAATTAATTTTAGAAAACTCATAGCAATTAAAACTAGCACTAAAGCATAACCATGCTTGGTATAATGAAAGGGTAGCTTCTTGGCTGTAATTTTTAAAATCATAATTATAATCATTCAGCACGAGCGAAGAACGATTCCACGAGTGGAAATTAGTGATTGTAATTCAATACAATCTGTATTTTCAAAAACCAGTACAGAAATAGCAATCACGAGTGTGAGTAAATTGAATATACGTCAATTGTGATTTACAAACAGAATATAATTATGAATGTTCTACCGATCGTTCACGGCCACGAGGAACATGCATTTATAGTTAGTTCCATAATTTACCTACCATCACGAAAGACTGAGATCACTGAATGCAAGTGCCCCTTTGTGTACAGACATCTATAATTAATACCTAAAAAACATCCATAACGTCGTAGTCGTTCTGTCCATTGCTAATTGCTTGTTGACATCCTATAATTGGGTGCTTTTCGGAAAGTCATGGTAAACCACTAATTAAAGACATGTTGCATGATGAGAGAATATTCAGAGGCAGAATTCTGAACCGGGTAATGCTCATCGTCAACAAAATAGCTAGCTAACCCTCATTTATACGCCTATTCCTACGTCTATCTTTTACCCAATTCCGTTGTGACTTACTATAAGAGCAAGTTTTCTTGCATTAAGTCACAACGACAGTTTATCGCCGGATGAAACCCGGCTAAAATAAAATATCTGGGAATAATACACAGGGTTGAACGGTTGCATGTGGGTGGGTATATTTACCACTTCAGATATGCAATCCAGATCTTCTTAGTTACTTTACTAATACTGCTGTACTACTAATACTGCTTTACTAGTTTGACGCCAACACATCCAGATCGTAGCAAAGCAACTTGCTTTGCTATTTCGATTTTGGATTTCTTCAGAAATAGCTTAAGTATGGAGTTTTGCACACGCGACCAGGGATCATATATTTTTTGCACACGAGGCATTCCCTACCTTATTGCTTTGCTACTGCTTACAATAATCCGGGAAGTAGTCTTTTACCTCAAATGTAACCTAAAGGTTAGTTCGTACTTTTATATAGGAATCATAGTCAACCAAAGGCATCAGACTGATCCTCGGCTTGGTAGATTTAGTAAATTGACATGCACAAGCCAGAAAAATGATAATGCCTGCAATGCAAGAGGGTAGCGTTAACTAACTGAAGTTTGCGAGCTAATACAGTACATTGGCAAATTAAATAAATCCCCGCACAGATGAGATGGACTTCATCATCGTCATACATGTACAACGCAAGTATTAAGCTCGGTTCCTCTTGTCTACTCTTGTTCTTACTAAGCCAGGTGGGATTTTGATAGGTAGAAAGATTTTATGACCTTGTGAAAAAAGAAACAAGGGCAAGGTTGAAACAACTTTAAATCTTGTTTTGGATATAAAACTCTATAAAGATAAAAAAAACACCAAGCATAAATCCCTAATGCGGTCTACGTTTCATGAGCTTTTATTCTAAGCAGACGATAAAGATAAAGAAACTCTGCAGGGATAATGCGTATTTTAGTAAAAATACACCGATTTGTTTTACATGGATGTACCAGGTAGTTCACTTATAGGATTTTTATTTAAAATATTACTCAACTGTATGAATGAATTTACAAATCAGATGTGAACAAGACTTAATGCATACCTACTTCTTTTGTCTAAGGTAATTGAACAAAACGATGAAATTGCCAAGCATAAATATTCATAAAGAATGGCAACCATCATCGGAGAAAGCATATGGGTTAGAAATTGGTTTCAGTTTTGAAGTTACAATAACAAGAGGATGAAGGTTGAGTTGGGTGTTTGCATAAGAAGGAGTGGGTGTGATCTTTAACATTTCAAAATTAAAGTAAACTACTTTAGTTATTGGAATTTTGGATGGAATAGTATGATTTGAGCAGAAGGCGGATTTGCTACTTGAACTTCTTGCATGTGGCATTCATGTTAAAGTTTTCTTAGGAAAGCTAAAGCACGTCTGCTTAAGATTTCCAATTTGAAACTTTTTTCTACTAGAGATAAGTAAGATATAATGTAATGCTGTAGTAGAGGGAGGATACACTCTGGACTAGACGAGAACACTTTCTGACACTCAATATTTGCGAAACATGTTAATTTAGACAAAGTGTTTCCGGGTGATCTTCTCGAATACGATATACAATAAGGAAAAGGGCAACTGGGAAGTTCGTGCGGTTTTACAAATGCTTTATTTATAAGCTTCTAAGTATAAGATTGAGCTAATATTGAGATCTCTTTAGAATTCTTCGTCTTTTAGTGTTTCGGGGGTTAATTTCTAAGATCTTGGTAAGAAAGAAGCTGCATTTATCTACAGAAAGTTATTTATTTGCGGATACAGTATTTATTTAATTTAAAATATCTGGTGTATTTGTCTTTGCTTATCTTTGTAGAAAATACTTGAAATCTTCTGACTGCGGAATATTTGCAAATCCTTGCTAAATCCTTCCGAGTTTTGTTAGCTTTGAGGTATCGGGTGATTTTGCACACGGTTATTTTTTTTAAAGAGGGCAGAAAGAGAGTAATACGAAAGCAATTAAGTAGAATTAGCTAAAAGGTTGTATATTGTCAGTTAGTTTTTCTCTTGAGACGGGAATTGGTTTTTAGGTAAAGTGGAAAAAGTCCGTTAAAGATTTTGCACACGGTAAAATTGCTTGCTGGTTGTTCCATGTGTGCCAAAAATGTTTTATATTTCTGCAGGATGTTCTAGAAAGTATTGGATTTTAAGGTTAAGGATACAATGAGAGAAATGGACGTATTATGTGGGATGTTTTTGCACACCAAAAGTCTATTATTTCCCTGAAAAAGCTTCCGTATGTTTAACATTTCCAATAGTAAGAATAGTTTCAGAAGGTCGCTTCTCAATCTTTGTGTTATAGTTATGATGATCATAGCAGTATGTACAGTAGTAATGTATTTGATCTTGTACTGTCTGACATTATCGTATCGTATGTGGTTATTTGCTTATTTTCTTCGGTTTGTCTATGTGATTGACATTCAAGTAAGGAAGGGGGTTTCTAGGGGTTAAAGTGACATTCAAAGGATGGAAAGCAAGCTAGGGTTTTGTTCGAGATTGACACAGCGTAATTATCTTCAGATGTAGTACACACATTTCTCCATTAGCAAACTATTCCTATTTGCAGCCAATAACTTAACGTACTTGTGTGTGTCAAATCTTAATATTACTTATTTTTATTTCGGTTGGATTTGGATTGGATTCGCAAAATTCGTCTCGCGCAATATGATATCATATGAAGCAAGGATACCATGTTGATGAAATCTGTTTTATCTTAATATTAAATCTTTTGGAGGAGTAAGAATTTATCCGGTAAGTGATCAACTAGGTCGAGTCGATGTCACTCTATCAGTCTGATCCTTATTTCATGCTAATTAATTATCCCTTATTACAAACACTTTTACAAAGAAGAATTAGCATGAAACTTCAAAATAAACTTCAAAACAAACTTTAAAATACAAGGAAAATCTAAAATCAAAAGACAAAGTGAATGTGCTTTCTCCTCGGGGTTAAAGGAATGTTTGCGTTGGATATTATATCCAATTCAATGTGATTTACTTCTTGAAGGCTCATTAACCAAAGTGGTGTGGAGAGAAACCCATCTTTCATAGTCAACTTGTTTTTCTTCAAAGAAGAGCTGAGATAATACGCATACGCTTAAGCCAGACCGTTTAGCTAGTTTAGAATTAATTAGGATTTAAATGCCATTTTGATTCTTGTCCTTTTGCACTACATTCTTTGAGTTCATAGTTGGAATTCTGGAAATTACTCCAAGGCGAGAATCCGTATGGTTCTACTCGTTGGGTTGACTGATCATATCTTTTACTTTTTGCTGAAATTTAGAGATTTAATCTGGAGTATAAAGGCAGATCTTATCTGTGAAACTAAGTGTATTTTAAAATTATTATGGGCATTCTCATTCACAATCTTGAAAATAGTAGATAATTATTGGATATTTATTTGGACTAGACTTTCCCAAAGCACATTGAAAAAGTTTGAAAAGAATCCACACAAATGTATCCTAATGCTGCAGTTTTTAAAATAAAAAGAACAAAAACCCTACCTGCAAGTTTACTACTGTAAACTGTTTCATTTCATTGCAAGCGCTGCATTGACCCGAATTCGACTCATTCAGTTATTTCTTTCCTTAGTTTTTTCCTGCCTTCAATTCATCCATCCATGGCCTTGCTCGATAAATAAAAAGGTTTCCACCATTATTCTCATCAATAGAATTGTATTTATTTTTATCCATACTGCACAACTCATTCCATGCAGTAAAGGTTGGATAGATTATTTAGCCAGTCGTTGCAGAAGACAATTAACATACTTGACAGGCCTTTAGCTAATCTGACGTTTTACGCTGAGGAAATCATAAAAATTGTTCAGAAATAGGTCGTTCTTTCCTACATCGGTTAAATGAAGCAGTGGCAGCTGCGATGGCTTAGAATGTAAGTAAGCAGAGATCAGTTTTCAGGAATGTATATGTGCTACAGTTTTTCTAGTGTGTTTGTCTAGTTAGTAGGATTGTAACCTCTCTCACTATTTCTGGCCCTCGTTGTGCTTCCTTGGGAGCTTAAGCTATAAACTGACTGCTTGTTTCAGTCTTCTCTATAAAAAATCATTTCTTCGACAGCTTCTCAAGGAGTCTTTTTAATGCCTTTTGCACCCGAGACTGTACTTTTGTACTAATATACCTACTAGCTTGGTTACATAAAGATAACTATCCATATCTCCGATTAATGGGTATAGGCTAGGCTTCCTAAAGATAGTATAGAATATTATTGAAAGAATTTCAATCCCTGTGAAAACAAATACCTTTTGCAAAACACCGAATTCCACTATAAGATCGTTTTAAACAAAAAACTGCCAATGGGTTGCTCAAGATTTGTTTCTTAAGTGTATTTATTTCTCTTTAATGCTAACTAACCCGGCAAAATCCCTACAAAAGTAAGAGAAAGCGTTTCTTATCCAGTAGTTGCGTTGGTCTGGCCGTACCGTATGGCTAAGCTCGGTTTTATAAAACTAATGACGAGGACAATGTTACTGGTGGTGTTGATAGAATAATTGAACGTTCCCCTTGATGACAGACTTTGAAGCTTCACCCTTCAGACAATGACATTAGACAGGGGTTTCTTTTGACAACTTTACTTAATACTAATATGCTCAACGCTCCAATGTACAGAGATTGACACCGCACGACGCGACGACGGTCTGGAAACCATTTTTAGGTTTAAAGGATGGAAAGTCTCAAAAGGAGTTTTACGATTCATTTTGTTTTAAATTCAAGCCATAAAAACGATGCAGCAGTAGCATGTTCTGGGCAATCTGATGAAAAAAACTAAAACACAGCGTTAGTTGCCGGTTTATTACTAAGTGTTGGAAGAAACGAGCAGGAAAGTAAATGTTTTTAAAGGATCTACAAGAGCAGACGAGTAAAAAGAGGAAAGAAGGGGGAAGTGTGTTAATGTTGTTTTTTCTAATGGTTGTTAAGATCATATTTTTTGTCCACAAATTCCTTCGTACCTTTCATATATTTACGTGTGACATGGACAAATGATATTTGCCTTAATTATACATTCGACCAATTCTTGGCCTTTATAAGCATGCATAAAATAATATTTGAAGTACATTTTTTTATGAGATCTAAAAATACTAACGGGATATTGCAGGGGAGGAAAGAATCTGTTGGGAACCGAAGTTTCTAATGGTAATCCTTATTCCCTTGCCTCTGCTTCTAATATTAAAACGGACTGTGACTGCTAGGAAATTACTTAACTAACTTGTAGTACACACAAAATGGGTTTATACTACTACAGCATGCGGGCATCTTCGTGCATGGAAAGTAGTCAAAAATGCCCGAAGTTTCGTTCAACTTGCACCCGCAACTTTAACTCATTCCCAGTTTAGACCCCGAAGTGTTTCAGTCTTTGAGTTCGCTCACTCTGCTAAGAACCATAGCTCACATCCATCCAGCATAGCATAATCAACCCATAGTAAAGACATCCCAATATTAGTAACTAACAAAAGGAAGCTGTAAGTAGGTATTACCAAGTTGGGTAAAAATATTACCGTATTTGTTGAAAAGGGTTAATTTGTTCCAGTAAAAGTACAACAAACAGTAGACCTTGAGCAGTGTCCCGTTATAAAAAAGACTTGACTTTTGTCTAAAGGAAAGTTGCGTATTTTCCTGTCGGCAGAAACTAGCCGAGTTTCTCTTATTTTTCCACTGAATCAGTGTGATTTGTTCAGGATTTTCTAAGACATTTCTAAGAATACGATATAAAAAATGGGTGACGTAGAAGTGCAAATGCAAGTCTCCACTTCTGCCACAGAGAAGAAGGTAAAGAAGGTAAAGAAAACGACGAAAAAGTCGTCAACAACGAATAAAGATGGTACGGTTGAATTTGAGGAAAGGACAACTACAGAAACGGAAGTTGAGATTGGAGGCGATGGTGTCAACGGGAAGGAGAACTTTCTGCCTCAAGGAGCTGACGGGGAAACGTACATTTATTTACTTTCTTTATATTCACAATTATATGCATACGATGGATGCATAAGGAGGAATTGAATTGGAAGTTTTGAAACATGGAAATGTAAAATAGAGAGTGGTAGAGCGAAAAGGAACTAAACTAATGTCGGCAGTTAAAGAATGAGAAAAATGTTTTGTGGTATGGGAATGGTATTAATTAAGAGATTTCTATGGATCAGAAAAGTTTACCCTGGTAATTTATAAAATTCTTTGAACAAATAGTTGGAACTGGAATGCATGTTAAACTCGATAGAAAGGCTTTACGTCATGTACGCTTTCCTTCCATAAAGGGTCATAGGAACAAGTCATTAACTAATCCTTGGGCGATGTTAAAGTCAACCTGACTAAGAAGTAATAATATCGAAGTTTGCAGCTCATTTGTTTGTATCAATTGAATATTTTAACACGTCAATCTGTACTTTTGCACGATAGTTATCCAACCGCACACATATACCTAATCACGCTTCTAAGACTTTTACTAGCTAAATGATAAATACTTTCTTTAGAAAACCAAGATTCTTTGGTTCAAATCCTTTTTCAAGAATCTGTTTGTTTTCTTTACGAAACTCTAGCTAAAGTTAGAACACTCTTAAGACCAATATGTTGTGCTGGTACCTAAATCCGTATTTCTATTCATGTTTGTTCGTAGAAAGTGAAAGCCGCATAATCTTCTTGCAGTGTGACGTATGTTTGTTGTACGGAATATGTCCTCTCATCAGCATATCATCATTATCGCATTGAGCCTTGAACTAACTTTTTGACCTATAGTTTATTTTTGTGAGTTCTACGTTCAGAAATAATACATTACTCTACATTAATACTTAATCATGGTAAAGGATGTTAAGAAGTAGAGGAGAAATAGGGATTGCAGTTTCCACGATGATATTAATACCAGATAATGAAAGGAAAATACAGGTTCATTTTGACGGTCTATGTCCCCCCGTGATTCACGTCTCATGTTCCCTTCTTCCTCAGCTCATTAATTTCTGATGAGGTTGTTTAGATTATACTTGGATTTTCATTTTATGAACCCTATTTCATTATATGGCGACTTTCCCATGTCGGTCACACATTCTTTGCTCAAAAGTACCTACTTCGGCAGCCTTGTATTAGCTAGCTTTATTAGAAAAATGTGAAGTTCATCATTGCGTCATGGACTGTCAACTGTGAATAGAAAACACTGCTGATCTAGTGGCATAATATCATAATAGAAGAAGCAGTATAGTAGTAAGACATTTCTATCTAATCAGGAGACTACACTATAAAATGTAAGTAGTTAGTATTAATACGGGAGAGTAGGGATATGGTATTTAGCGTTAAAAACCTTGACTTGGTTGGAATTTCTACGTAAAATGTCGTCGGGCTCCATACCGTCTGACAAAATCCAGGGCTGGGATTGACCCAAATTATCATGCCCTGATGGGCAACTAGTTTATCTCTTTCTTCAATAGTTTACCCCATAGTTCATAATATAATGAGGGATGTTGTGCTATTTTATGTATAAGATTCTCTCGAACATTTATATTATGCATAATATAAGGGCAGATCAGGTTGCAAGTCAATTAGTAAATGGAAATTTATTATGAGAATGTACCCAAGTAGATTGATCACAAACAAAGAATTCAGGTAGAGGAAAGGAAAGAGCACGTCAGAAATTAGTGTATCGAAATTCACCGAATACCATACATTTCTCTGGTCTCTAGCAGCACTAACTTTTCCTGGGAATTCCCTCAGCATTTAATATTAAAGAGGACAGAGAAAGGTCACATCCTATGGGAGATTGATGTCATTTACTTCATGCATCCTTACCTGCCTTGGGTACCGATATAACTTAATGCATTGTTAATGCATAGTGGTAGTTAGGTACTTAGAAGTTAGTGTTATCCAGGGAGACTGGAAAGCTTAATTTGATTGTGCATTTGAAAAAGAGCAGAGAGTTGGACAGAACGGTGTCAGAAACCGAGCGTTTGTTGCTTACTAAAATAAGTATTGGTATATTAGACAGCTCTCAAAGTTTCGAACATTTAAGAACAAATGCATAGCTCTCTAAATAATAAAAACGTTGCATCCCCGAACCATAAAAGTTTGTCTGGTGTATTGATTAGGAAGTTCAGGTGGATTAACAATAGTAAATTGTACTAATCTGATTTAGATTAATTGTTACGATTAGATGATAAAAATAATAGGGATAGGTTTCTTAAGGGCATCGTAGGAGTTGAAGGAGATTGCAATAAAATTAAGTTATAAATCAGTTAGATTTACGAGTGCTTTTCAAGGGAATCAGAGCTTGCATACCTGCTCTTTGTACATTACATCTAAATCCATAATTGATTATAAATTAAACACAATGTAAAGGTTAAGGTGGTAGAAGTGCCTTTGGGAATTTAATAGTGTCTAGTCTAACAATTTGTCTACCAAGAAATCTCTTAATTATCCATCTTTAACAACCTACGTAATAATATGTGACTATGCATCTATTTTTATTAAATTATATGCAATTGTAACTCTCTCCATTTCCATGAATGACTTCTTACTTCCTTTTCAATTCATACCTAAAGGAAGTAAATGCGTGTGGGTTTCCTCGCCGGATTCTAATTCAAAGGTAATCTTCCTACTTTACGTTATCTAAACTCATAACTCACTTTTATTTTTGTGGAGGTAGATTAAAGTTAGTTTTAGATGGATGCTATCAATGATCGAATCATTTTTATTGTCAGTTCCAATCCTATGTTGACTGTCGCTGCTGCGGTGAAGATTTATGTATTTCTAAATGAGCTTCCCAAATATGTTGTAGTTGTAGTTTAGCTAAGCAGCAGGCATGCCATGTGCCGCACGAGAAATAAGGCTAAGAAAGGGTTGGGAGGATTGATGGATGGCTCATTGGATTTTATTTATGCTCAAATTGTTTTGGCACCTCTGATTAATTCCATTCTCATTCAAAACCTTCTAATCCAATGTGTCTTTTGTAGCAGTAGCAGTAGCACCAGTAGTAGTTAATATATTTTACACTCCTCCAGAGACCTAAAGATTCCAATTCCAAATGAGAAGATTTATTAATCTTAAGAGCTATACATAGACTGTTTTTCGAAGGACTGACTTCTCGCTTTCAAAAAAGGCAGAGGCGTTGGGTCAACTGCCAAGTAGTCTTTTTAAAGGGAAATGCTTGGATTAAAGTCTATCATTCAAAGTATCATGGATGGTTTCGCTATTAATCGTTTTTGTTAACTACTAGTTTAAAATAAGTACCTGCTTCGATTTTAATCAACAAAGCAATAAGAATTCTTTTAGGCTAGCCAACTAAACTAAACTTGCAGTGAATAATAGGGGAAAGAGTGACTCATAACAAACAACTGATGAGGGAAGCAAATGCAAAGAGGGTAATAAATAAGATAAGCTTTGACTTGCCTTTTCCTTCGTTCCTTTAGATGTTGATGGCATTTTAATCAACACAATCAATTTTAATAATCTCTTGGCTAGAAATCTAATGAAGCACGAGGTGGTTGACGATTGGCAAAATTATAAAAGCTTTTTGATGCATATCTTATAGCATAATTGCAGAGATAAATTAAATACAGAACGTGACACGACATGGCACAAATGTCATTTTCAATTTGTCCTCTTGTACTGATGTCATAAAATCCTTACAGATAAAATACTTTTTATGGAATGCGATACTCGAGGATCTTACCTCTCTTCTGTTTCCAAGATAGTAAAACTTGGTAATTTTGAAATCCTTTTTGATAAAGAAAGTAAAAGTACTGAAATATTCTGAAAAAAAATTTATTCTAGAATGCCTGATAAATGCTCGGAACTTTGGCTAAGTGGAAAATGCCCATTGCTTTCCGTAATTACCTAGTAAGAATTTCTTCATACAATTACCCTACAATGAAACCAGAACACGAATCTGCTGCATACGGCTTAATTATATAAAATTAAGCCTAGATAATTATGATGATGAAGTGTCGTAATTTTCTTAATAATTCCTAACATCATGTCAGTTGTCCGTCCTACACTAACTCAAATCCGATCTTGAGAGGAGATCACGTTAGACAATGAGAATTAAATGAAAAATGGCAAATTGTCATGAATGAATACTTGATAATTCACCTAATCAGCAAAAAGATCCTTTTATCATTAAAAGAACCAAACCCTGATTCCCTCATGGGGACAACACTCATATGTGGTCAGTCGGTAGACAGCAAAACATTGAAATTTGGTTTACAGTATAAAGATATAGCTCAAGCAGAGTCGAATGTCCATTGTACATGTAGATAGACATATTGAATTAAGATGAAAGTTAGTCACCAGTCGCAAGATCCTGTAGGAAGTTTTTTTTTGCCTAAAAAGTTGCGTGTAATGGTTACTTAGTTTGGCCCATGATATGATACTTGTAATACTAAGAGATTAATGTTAATGGTAGAGAGAGTAAAAGTGTGGGCGAATCTCACGGACTGGGACAAAGATGGGTAATCAAGGTTAAAAGTGGTTGACTGATTGTCCAACTTGTGGGATAGGCTTGATTATTTTATATTATTCCATTTGCCAATATCATTATTACTCGTATTACTTAGCTGGCTATTCACCTACCTATTTCTTACCTACCGGTTGTTCACTCTTTAGTGTAGTTATAATTATATCGCTTCTGCTTAGAATATAAGATGATTTTTTGCCAATGTCCTCAATCCAGGTGCAATTTGTCCACCTGCCTTTGGCCTTTTGGTGCGTGAACTCTGTTCACTTAATTGACAAGATGTGTCTCAATATTGAGTACTATTGTCAATTGAAAAGACACATCTTCCATGGTCATCATCAGTCATCCTACGACCAGGCAGGCTCATATTTCTTTATAGCATCTTCAATCAAATGGCTTAACTGCAAGGTTTTGTAGATATTAGGAAAAAAGGTTAAAAAAGGAAAGATAGGAACTTTTATTGCAGTAAATAATTTACTCCGGCAAGGAGTATTTACCGAAATTATTAGCTGACTAACATGCTATGTGATATTATTTTATCTGAGGTAAAAAAACATTTGGGGAAAGGATTGGAGAAAAAAGACATGTAAAACAAAAACGATACACTTTATGTGACTAGATCTATCTACAAAAAAGATCTCCAGGTTCAATTAAGGTTGAATACAGACAGTTAAAGTTGACAGGACGGGAAGACAAATTGGATATAAAACAAAGGTTGTACTAAGTCAGTTTAAAATAAAGAAGATTGTTCACAAGAATGTTTTAAGTTGGATTAGGATTAGTAGTTGTTCTTAATGATGATACCATAAACGGGATTAGATTGTAAATCTTGAGATTTTAAAAACGATACGAGGAGAGTTTTATACTTTTTGCTACTAACTAACTACTACTGCTTTTTTTAATGCTAATCAAGGATGAGAGTTCTGCTGCTGCCATTTATCCCAAGGGTTGGATAATTGCGTACGAATGGGGAAAAACAAAGATTTTTATAATTTACTTATTAGAAGCTATGCCTTTTTGGTTCTGAAACAGGATTTTCATGAGTTACTAATCGCAATTGAGAATTACAGATCACAGATCCTTATAAAAATATGAGAAAGTAATAGCCAACAGCAAATTTTTGCTTGCACTCAACTGAAATCGTCTATCCAAAATTGTTTGAGAATTTTTAATGTACGCAAATTGTAGGAAGATCTGAAAAAAGACTTCCACTTCCATTTTAAACCATCTAAGTTCCATATTTGAGAACAAAAGATCTCGAACTTGAGCCAAGCCTTGTAGTGTAGTTAGTTTTAATTTCGACCAGTCTAGTCTGCCTGAAGTTCAATTAAAAATAAAATGGGCATTCGAATGACAATAGAAGGTTGGTCTGACACTTCACGCGACTGTAAATCCAATACAATTGAGAATTGTTTGTACTTCACTTCAAGGGTTAAATGGGAGTTAACGTTTAAACACTCTTCTCAAGGGTTAAAACAACTCTTCCATAAAGTAAATATGTCAATCCATCCATGCATGCGTTATTGATATATGATGAATCGTGAATATAAAATATCAATTCAGCTTTGGTCTTGATGCAAAACAAATAAATAATGAGGATGATATAAAAAAAAGTCTTTCCACGACGATGACCATTGCGTTCGTAGAGCAATAAATGTTATTTACGAGTCCAAGATAACGTTACACCTTATTACTGGCTAAAATACTTGACATTGAATTTGTTTATTTTTTTTCAAATTACAGTTGATATTTAGCGGAGAGTATACGAAGGCGATGAACAAAGATTGGCATTCGACCCACTTCTGCTGCTGGCAGTGTGACGAATCCCTTACGGGTCAACGATACGTCCTAAGGGATGACCATCCGTATTGTATCCGTTGTTACGAATCCGTCTTCGCAAACACTTGTGACGAGTGTCAGCAACTCATTGGGATCGATTCTAAAGTAAGCATCATCGCTTCATCACTCAAAAAATGCTTAATATGATGAGCAACTATGAATTCAAGTTTGAGAAATTTGATATTTCCGACCATCGCAAGAGTATCCAGTACCCGTAGAAAAACGTATCTGACCTTGGGTGCGGCGAAAACAAGCTTTGCCATCGATCATTCTTAGCTTAGTGATAATAACATCAACATTAGCCAGTTGAAATAATAACAAAGTTTGATGACGACCTATAAGCATTCTGCAGAACATGCTGAAAATGTTTTTATGATTAGCTTATCAAGGGTTGATAGTGCTATAACTTGGTTGGAACTTAGTCCTCGAAATTGATCATTTAGAGTGAAGAAAGACGAGACTAAACAGATTTTTTCTCTCTCTTTACATTTGATAGTCCTGGTATTTTTGCTGTGTATTGGGATAACAAATTAAGCTATTATTTCATACATGTTATGATCATTATATTTACTGCCTCAGTAGGCTATACTAGAGAGTTGATATCAGCAAACTTCTAAAGGTCGAAGTAAAGCTTACTATTACAATTTTTAGAATAATATTAATTGAAATTTTTTCTTATTTTTCAGGATTTATCCTACAAAGAGAAACACTGGCATGAGACCTGTTTCCTCTGTAGCAAATGTAAAGTTTCCCTTGTGGATAAGCAGTTTGGATCTAAGGTATGTAAGCCTCGTAGTTTTTTCTTGTGTTTAGCTTCCTTATTCGGACTCTATAATCTACGACATGGTCGTAGACCAACTACCTGAGCAATTTAATTTAATTAAAAATATCGTAATCGTATACTCAGACGTAACGTGGTACTTTATTAAAACATTTTCTCAATTTAAAAGCGAGTAAAGGAGATGAACTAATAGATTTAAATGGCTTTGGACAGGCGGACAAGATTTACTGCAGTAACTGCTACGATGCCCAATTTGCCTCACGGTGTGATGGATGCGGTGAAGTGTTCCGAGCAGGTATGAAACCTACATTTTAATAGTCACTTATACGGCAGCAAAATTAATGGCAACTCTATCAAGAAACTTTCTAGCCTCATGGATTATTTGATAAGTGATGCAAGTATCTTCCCTATCCTATGCTATGCTTTGTAACAATGTCTCATAAATATGTCTAAAGACGTACACAAAGACGGTTATTAATACTACAAGGTATCTCGTACAAGGCATTTTTTAATTTCATAAATAATTACACGTTTAAAGCTCATTCTTTTCAAGGCTGGTGCTTCCCTCCAGTCTAAATGTATGGATTTCATGTAAACAAAGACGTGTTATTAGCGATCTCTAGATTTTAGCTTTTAGTATAATCATGCACACTTCTGAGATGGATTGAATAACGTGGTTGTAAGTCCGCTATTATTTTCATAAATGTTTTTTTATAAGTATTACCACTATCCTCAAATGCGGGCCTAACGAAAGACCGATGTAGTTAAAATATTTTACTTTATTTAAAATCTCTCCTCGGTACAGCAAAAGCATTCATTAAAGCTATAAACAAGCGTCTTCCTGTCAACCTTTTAATATTCGGTAGAAAACATCCAAAACCGTACTATAGTTCTTAGTTGCCAGACTAAGCGCAATATTGAGATGTAGTTTTTTTAATGTTGAAAGTGGGAGTAGAACATTTATTTATTATGCACTCAGTCTGATTTATGGGATCGTGGTCATGATCTTCCTACATTGGTATAAAGATGAGGAATTCGTTCCAGGTTTCTACTTTAACAGTATTTGTACCTGCTTAGCCCGGCGGTGGTAAGATGCATAAATATCAAGAGCAATATCATTTCATAAACCTAAAACCTACCAGTAGTGAAGCAAGGTGAATACGAAGTCTAGAAGACGTAGAAAGAACATTTAAGGGAAAAAGGCAACTTTTGTTCCAAATTATTTTTAGCTCCTGACTTCATCATCTCTAACTAGTTTGCTCCGACCGTGATGGATGAACACAACCCGGTTAATTTCATGCTAGCAGGTTTATACCATCCAACTTATTTCACCAAAAATGATCCACTTCAATTACCATAAACAAATAACCAACCACCTACTACTACCAACTATTTTACGGTAAAATGAACATTGCAGTTACCATTGCATATTAAAATGCAAAAAGATTCGGTGCGGGTACATTTTCCCCATTAACCAACCACAAAACTAATCTCCGGTTAAAAAAGGCTTCAGGTATGAAGCCTTTTACTATTCTTGCTTGGTTGAGCAACTACAGGTAGCTACTTTTATTTAAAGTTGGGTTTCATTTCTCATGCCATAATGGAAAATTTGCATATAGATTAGATTACATATATCCGCTAAATAATTATATTTTGCTTTAATGGATTTTTTTTCTAATTTACTCTACTGACACTGAATGAGAGGTAAGCAAACAATCTGTCCAGGATGAAATAATTTACTCATGACCACCTACAACCTCTCGGCATACAAATTAGCATTTGTTCTTTTATAAATGAGATGAAAAAAAACATTTCTTTCGCTATATCTTTGAAGAATAATGTAGGTAATTTGACACTCAGCCATAATCCATATTGCTGCAGAGTGGAGAAGTGTTCATGTCTTCGTGGTCGTGTAATTTACTTTTTACAAAGCTGAGAGTAAGATGATACTTAAATGTGAATAATTGTTGCCTGAGGTGAGTTGGTCAAGAAACAAATTCAGTATTTGTGGATGAACTCACACCTTTTTTGCACCTTTTTTGCACCTTAGTTATTACCATTAGCCATATATCATGGTTGTTATGTTGTGTGTGGTTTTAATGTCTTATGTTTCAAGTGATTGCTGAATGCAGGCATTTTTACAATAGTATTTTGTCTCTCACGAAGACCAGCCGGTCTCCGATCCGACTAGTCTGTATATTGTAATTTTATTGAGAACTTGATGACTTTAAATGCCTTGTGGATTTAGGAGTTTAAGTAGTTCTCATATTGCGGATTGTGGATTAGATTATTATTACCTGCGGTTTTATAATTATGGGTATGCAGGCATATAAACTGTGATTATAGGTGGGTAGGTTGTGTTATTATCATTGTCTTTTATTTGTTTGTAAAAGTAGAAAGAATGGATGGAACTCTCAACAGGCATGTTGTTATTAGGTCATTATTATGCTCCAAGCTGCAGGTGGGATTTTATTGCCAACTTGCATATTGTGCATTTATGTTTTTGTTAATTATTTATTGCGATTTAAAAAATTAAAACCAACAACATTCAGCAATTTACAGTTCTGTGGTAGATATTTTAATGTGTCTATTTACTTCAGGACTATCTTTAATATACCCTTTAAGGTACCTGATTTTGCGGCTAGTTATTGCTGGGTTTGGCCGAGATATCTCTATAATTATTTAAAATCTTTTAATTCATGGTAAAACTAAATTATTTTCCAGATAATTATACAACTCAGAGCTTTTAGAAATGATGGCTGAACCTTGTTGCTGCAAATGATTAAAATCTTTTAATATTTAACTGTAAAAATTATTAAAAATATCGTTATCACAAAATTACAGCTTTTCGTCATCCTTCCTTACCGTGTGGCTATTATTATAAGTTGAGTTATTGTAAAAAGACGTCTACCAACAGAAAACACGTAGGTGTTAAAAAACAAGATTAAAAATTTAAGCAGATTACAACAAGATTGATACGAAAGCTCTTTATCCCAGTATTTTTGACGAATAAGGTATCCCTCTGTCACCTTAAAGC
This sequence comes from Hydroisotoma schaefferi, assembly GCA_034682405.1. NCBI lineage: Eukaryota > Metazoa > Arthropoda > Collembola > Entomobryomorpha > Isotomidae > Hydroisotoma > Hydroisotoma schaefferi. The sequence goes on from JAQFZX010000687.1 coordinate 22,658, forward strand.
GTCAAGCTTCCGTCAAACGTCTCAAATTACCTGTTCTTATTAATAGATCTGCTAATTCCTCCAAGGTTGTTACAAGTTTAACCATCAAACTTCTTCCAGAAAAAGTGTCTAATACTAATATAACCTTTAACTACTTTTACTTCTAATTCTTCCAAATTGTTATTCCACGAAGGGTAATTTATAATTTGTAGTTTGTTCTTCCCAATCTATTAGATTAGTTATCATTAGGCTAAGCAAGCAATAAGCCCATTTCGGGTGCTTTGAGACAGGTGTGCGATTTCCGAATGATAAAAATTACCTTTGGCAGTAGAAATGGCATATGTATCTCGTTGTATGTATCTGAATAATGCACAGGCCCAAAGCAAAAGCTGAAATAAAAGGCAAGTCGGATCTCGTGTCCGGTGGTAATGAAATAAAATGAAAATAAAAAATCACCTTGTACTTACATGTGTGACATCTTTTTTCTACACATCCATCGTCCCCGTGTCTCTACCTGGTACGAGGATTCGTTTTTAGGTTGTCTGATGTATCTGATCAGGAATAAAAACTTTTTTGAGTACTTATCTTCGTCAAGTTTCTGCAGTTTTTAAAGCTGAAAGCGATACCATCCCTAAGCAGGTTAGTAGATTGAAGTTAGGACTTTCTGCAGACAATATAGCCTTACTGCAGCATTGGCTTGTCTATTAAGTTTAAGGGTTTCTAGCATATAGCTAGTATCAGATAATATGAGACGTATGGCAATTTCTTACTGGAATAAGAGCAATCTCTCTCTGTCTCTAAATGCAAACTTTTAACTTTGACTCACCTGCAATCAGCGATGAGGCACGGGGACGACGAGGCTAATCTGTTACATTGAGAATTGAGATCCACAGTCGACTCTTGTCTATTCCTTGAGATGCACGTATCCTTTCACTCTGAGATAAGCCTAACTAAGAAACTAAACTGAGAAAAAGTAGATGTTAACTTTTAAAAGTTGTTAAACTTGAATAAGTTCAGTTCGGTAGTCATTAAATAAGCTCAGTGTGTGCGTATTGGTTATTTATGGAGTTATATTTTAATATTGTGTAAATATCGGTTGTAAAGTAAAAGATAAGAAGGATTTGAAATGGGTGACCTACCGCAAGCGTTGGCTCGTAAGCTGAACTTGAAAAATGGTCAGAAATTAGCAACAAAGACTATAACGCAATCTAAAAAGGCACATGAGACTGATGATGATATTGCCATTTTGACAATGATCATGCCAGGGGAAAAGTTTCAGTGTCATATGAATGAGGACTGTGTTTTGGGAAATCCTAATGAGAACTCTTTGGGTAAATTCTCTCATTTAATATTGATTCTGTAGTCGTAGTAGTCCCTTCTGCCTGAAACTTACTTCCAGGAGAATTTTATGAGGGATTTGGGATGCAGTTGAGGCTTATGTTTTTTTATAGTCGTTACGTTTGAATTACAACTGCTGCATGTGTGGTGGATTAGGGACTTTCTTTTTAAATCCAGGGATTAAAGGGTTACCATGTTCTAAACGCTTGCTCGTGTTTTTATGAGTACAAGGAGGTATTTTTAGTTCAGGAACATGTCTCTTGGGTTTACATTTTGTAGGAAGATATTATCCCATCAATCCTGTTTTAGATCAACTTTAGACTTCCTTACGTTTCTTTGAAAATATGGAAAATTTTATAGTATTTTAGATTATCGGGATAAATTTGGATTACTAAAGATAATATTTTAAGTAATGAAAACTCCAAGTCTGTTCTTCCACTTTCCAATCTAAACTTCAATCCCAGTCAATTGTAGAAAGAGGACACAACTTGATCATTACAATTACATTAAAATTAATGCTTCTTTTTTCCCGTTAATTATCAGACCTATTTCTTATACTTTTACCAAAATTTTGCATTTGTATAGAAGAAGTAAACCTTGCTGTCCTTATATTTTAAACGCAACTTCATGTCAGTGTCAATTCTCACCTCAAAAGTTAAAGATTAATTCTTGAATAATGCCTTGAACGAAAGACCTACTGCCTAGTAAATGCTAATCTGATGATAATACTTGAGATTCATCATTTCATAAGCACCCATTGTATTCTCCAATCCAGTCAGACTAGACAGCCTGTCACCCTTTGTCGCGTACACACGTTGTGTTTCTCAAACTTATAAAAAAAAGCCTTATAAAACGTAGCTCCTAGTAGCAGTAGTACTGACAATCTTTTCCTACTATCAATGTATTATGGTCAAATCAAACTGAAGGCCTCTTACTAAAGAAATTACCAGTGGTCCATTTCTGCTGCTGTAAATACGAACGGACGTGCATAAGTCTTAACCGATATGCTGCACACGAGACGAGGACTTTGAATGAATAGGGTATTATTATAAAGCTTTTGACTGACATGAAGTAGTTAAGCATTAAGTTTGACAAAGGGGAGCTAATATTACCATTATTGTTTTTATTATTATGGTTAAATTGAATGGAAAAGTGCAAGTCCATTTTTAGCCTCTTGATCATCATCCTTCACGCTCCCATAATAATAAATATTACTATTTAACTTTAACCACCTTTGGTCCTTCCGTCTAGGGAGAGATGTTATGCTAGATGCACTTTTTACTCTGTGCGAAGCATTTACTCCCAAAAATCTTAGTTACAGTTACATCATACTTATTATTAATATTGTTATTATTATTATTACGAACTTGAAAGTAGGTAGGTAGCTGTAAGGTTTTATAGAGGGTTAGTTGGTAAAAAGAACCTTGAGTTTGGATTTAGGAAGACAAATATTTAAGCCCACTACAAAAACACCATTTTGACAGAAGTTAGTGAACATTTGGATTAAAATTATGAATAGTAAATGCACAGATTTAGATTACAGTACTAAGGTAAATGTAAGAGTAATAGTGTTATAATGTTAAAATAATGTTCTATAATGGTTTATCTCTGCTCCAAATCGTCACTAGGTTAAACTATATTTATATCTAATATCTAGAATAGATATCTCGTAAAAGTTTGTTCAAAAGTTTCCAAGTAAAGTCTCACGTCATAATGGTTATTTGTGTTCTTTAATCCGATATAATTAGCAGTTCTCATAAAATCATGAATGCAGGTGTAATTGGTGTTCTAATGTAGCCTTGGATGTGCAAAGCAGAAGTCAAGAGATGACTGCATACTTTAAAAAAATTAAACCCGAGGAAGGAGCTGGCAATAAGGTTAAAAAGACAGTTTAAGGCCTAGAGGCTGACTATACTAACGAAGAAGTACCTACTACTAATTATTATTGTGGATAGTCAGTAGCAGTAATGATAAGTAGTTAGCACAGGATATGGTGGTTTTTAATACTCCATTTAAGAAAAGTTATCCACTATTCCTCCAAATAAGGTGGTAGTGGTTTGATAAGAATTATATGCAAGAATATTCCGTGTTGACCACACCATGTAATAATAATAGATCCCAGACAAGTGGGAAGATGAGAATATGCAACTTAGCTTTTATCCAATTATTGTTCTACCGTTTATTAATTAAATAGAAACATTAGCATTGTAAGGTTGGCAATTTATACGGTCGTCTATGTATAAAACTGACTCTTGCAATAAATGTTATAATTGGTCAAGTTTATAATTTGATGGACATGGATGGATGCATGCATAGGAAAGTAGCGTATAGACGTAGCGTATATAAGGATAAATTGTATAGAATACTCGGTTCCAGGTGGCTTTTATTGCGATCTTTGAGGATTAATTTGGGATAATCACCCAAATATCCAGATACTTTATTTGCAATTTAATTTATATGCCTGAGCCCAAACGGGTTTGAACTAAATGCGTCCTTAGATTGTTCAGAAAAAGTGATGTATAGAAAAGATCCGAGACAAAGATGGATAGTAATCTATGGAAGTTTATGAGAACGTTTATGACTGAGATGGTACAGCAAGGATAATCTTTGTGTTATTTATGGGTAATGAATTCGCTAAATTTAATAAGGAAAACCATTAACTGCGTCGTAATTATGATTGTGGAAGGGGTTATTACTAATTAAAGAAGTTGTTTTGAATGGGGATTGTATTGACGGAATGAATGATCTCATAATCGTTACAGATATGGATCTTTAGACGAACTCTAGTTGCAGTTTTAATATTACTTCAACATTTCTGGTTTGAAATGCTTGGCATAAAACTTAAAAGCGAACTAAAAACCCATAATATTATAAGCGCTTTATACATAAAATGTTGTACTTTCTAGAAAAGCAATAATTTAAATAATTCTTCCTATGCGTCTTATAATTTATCAGTGCTGGAACTGTGTTCGTCAGATGCATATATTAATTATTAAATAATGGCTGGAATTCTCCCCGCATTGAATACTACTCGACAAGTACATCATGAATAGAAAGTTTCTTGATAGTTGATCTCATAAAACGATGATGTTTTTTGAAATAGTAAATATAAATTTCCGGATGCTAATTGTTCCCTCAGGTACAAAGAAGATGGAATACAAGACTCGTCAGTGGCACGAGAAATGCTTTGCCTGTTGTGTATGCAAATCAGCTATCGGAACCAAGAGTTTCATACCTCGAGAGCAAGAAATCTACTGCGCTGGCTGCTATGAGGAAAAATTTGCGACGAGATGTGTCAAGTGTAATAAAATCATAACCTCAGGGGGTGTGACCTACAAGAACGAGCCTTGGCACAGGGAGTGTTTCACCTGCACGCATTGCAACAACCCTTTGGCTGGACAACGGTTCACCAGCAAGGATGATAAGCCTTATTGTGCCGACTGTTATGGAGAACTCTTTGCTAAACGATGCTTCTCCTGTACCAAGCCTATTACAGGCACGTTTGTTCACTATCATCCTATCGCATGAGTTAGCATGACCTCTTCTATACGAACATATTATTTATGTTCGTACAAGTTACCGTTATTTATTAACATTTACCCCACAAACGGTTTCCGAAACTGGAATAAGAGGCTAAAACGTCAAACCTGCCATTAATGTAGCTATATTTCATTTAGAAAACTAACCCTTTACACGATAGTTAGTGCCTTGCCAGAGTTAATTTTTTTTTTTACTAAAATGAACTATTTATCTCGTTATACCTTAATCCACTAATCCTTGTAAGTGCATGCAGAACATGGATACTCGTTGTAGCCCTACCAAAGCAGAATGAAAGTGTAGTAGAGTCTCTTAGTAAATCTAAGGATTTTTTCATAAAACCTTTGTGATGAGTTTTTCCTTGCCTTATTATCTGTGACTCTGCTTAGAACATCTCTTTTTATAATACGACTTCCTATGCAGTCACTCGTGACCAGTGAAAGTTAACTTAACTATTTGCCAAGAGTTTCTTCCCACAATTATACTCCTTAACAGTTTTGTTTGTGATTCATTCCCCGAAATGGCCCCCTAGGAATTAATGTTGGTAAATATGGTACAAATTGTAAGGAAGGGAACAGACAGTTTAGTAAATGGGCTTCTAATTTGGGACTTTTATTGGCGAAGGATACGTAAGGGTTGAGCGTTCCCAAGAAGTATATTTACCATTCTGTCTGTAAACCCGTGCAACTTTTTTAACTTTATCATTTCCTGTAAAACTGTAAGTTCTGTTTTTTGTGCTAGCATTATTATTTTTAAATGATAATTAACTTGTATTTTTTCCTTATCCAACTTTATAGGAATTGGTGGTACAAGGTTCATCTCATTCGAAGACCGACATTGGCACAACGACTGCTTTATGTGTGGTACATGCAAAACATCCTTAGTAGGAAGGGGCTTTATCACCGATGCTGATGATATAATTTGTCCCGACTGTGCTAAAGCAAAGCTCATGTAAATCTCACCAAAACTGATTGATGCCACTGGTCACGATGAAGGAGAGTATGAGGGGAAAACTTCCAACAGTCTATCAAGAAAAAACCCATATATTATCTTATAATATTACAATTATAGTCACTAACATTATTACAAGAGAAGAACTCACAAAGTCACTGCAAGAAGGATCAGTCAACAAGTCAGCCATGAACGCATCCAACAACCACTAAGCATTAATGAATGAAACGACACTTTACAACATGCATATGACACATTGGATTACAGAAATGCAGACATTATAAAACAATGAAAGTCTACAGAAATTGACTGTAACCCGAAATCCCGTTGTCAAACTCAGATATCCTCATTCGATTTAATATTCAAAGCCACACACAATACACCATTTACATATGCATACTACACAACACAACCGGAAAGGATAAATTGAACAGTAACATAATTGAACATATTACTAATTTAGATCTATTCTTATGTAAGAAACTATTTTGAGAAAGAACGGATGTAATGCATCATAAAAACAGTTTTATGGATTTAAAAATAAAGTATTTACAACTATCCATATGATTTTGTTAAGAATCATATTGTGAAATGTAACGACTGCCACAATAATACTAAATATATCTTATCGTAATAGGTGGAAAGTGTACTTAAAACTAATTGAAAAGTAAAAAGTGAAAGTTAAATTAGGGATTTTTCCTTATGCAGAAAACAAACAGTTAAACGATCGGAACAGTCACAGTACGGAATTAATTTCAGAACGTAGACATTTTTTGAAAACTTTCTTTCTAATTTTCTTACTTTGGTTTGTGAAAAAGTTATGTAAATGAAACAAGTGAGTGCGACCTTATAAAAACTGTTTTGCTTGTATGTATTTTGTTCAATTTATTGTTTTGTAAGAAGGAATCATGTTCGTTCATGGGTCGAGGGAATGTGCTATACGAATTCCAAATCGTAACTATTCTTCTGATTTTGACGTAAATATATAGGTATGTAGGTACTATTATCATGAGTTGTCTGCAGTTTTTAAAGATCTGATCTGATATTAAAACAAGAAATTAAATATGCTGCAATTAAGTAGTGGAGAAAGACTAACGGAATTTAACTGCTTCTCTTATAACAAATACTAGTATGTATAAACTTAATTTTGTCGGTTGTTGTACCTGTGAAAGTCAAGTCAATCAGTCCCATATTCATTGTGTTTTGAGTATTTTAATGTTATGTTCATGAGTGAAATAAAGTTTACAACAATATCACAACAATTAAATTCATTTCCATTTATCATAGGAACATATTCATTTATAGTAGGAATGAGAAAGAGTGTGTTTTAACTCGAAATCTTCAATAGTTTTTTTTCTTTGTTCGCACTCATGTTAAAATCCCTTAAAAAAAGCATTGCTATTGTTGACTGTACTCTGGGCATTTAATGTTTTGTCTTGCTATAATTCCTGTTATATGATAGCACACAGATTCAGATAATGTTCGATTCCTTGAATAAAAGCTGCATACCGTATATACTCGAATTGTGTCCCCTGTTAATTACTATTAATAACCCCAAGCACCATTTACCGGTGTTACATATAACCCCCAGAAATCTGAAAAATGTATTAGTGTCCCAGGACGCTATTCCAGTATATACGGTAATTGATTATTGATTAAAGAACCTCTAATAGTATGATGTCTCACAGTGGAACAAGAGGATGGGGTTGCCGGAAATGGGAATAAAACGTGGTTTTTATGACAAAAAGCTAACACACCGTATTTTCTGTTTTAATACCCCTGGGGCTTTATTATTTCGATCGAATACAAATAAAAAATAATAATATGGGTAAATTTAAGCTTTAGGGGGAATTAAACGGGAGGGGGAAACCGGAGGGGGAATTAAACCGGAGGAGGAATTATTCCGGGTGAGGAATTAAACCGGAGGGGGAATTAAATGGGAGGATGAATTATTCCGGGGGCGGAGGAGGAATTAAACCGGTGGAGGAATTATTCCGGGTGAGGAATTAAACCGGAGGGGGAATTAAACCGAAGGAGGAATTATTCCGGGGGAGGAATTATTAAGGGGGAGGATTTAAACCGGAGAGGGAATTAAACCGGAAGAGGAATTATTCCGTGGGAGGTATTAAACCGGAGGGGGGAATTATTCCTCCGGGGGAGGAATTAAAATTAAAGTAGCGTGTAAGTCGTGTCGTAGGATGCCCATTACAACAACTAGGGAAAGATCGGCCGCAGCAAAATTCAAATATTCTCCAGTCTTTCTCTTAAAGCATTGTCCGTTTTTTTAAGATTTCAAAAAATCTGTGAATTACTTTTATTTCCTCCATTTCCACCTTTTATGACGGTTTTTAAGAAATACTAACCAAGTTTTTGACATTTTTAACAAGGAAGGAAGGTAAGACGAACGGATAAGCCACGCTTTTGGTTTTTTTGTCGGTAAGTTCATCATATATATATTTCAATTTCATATTAGATCAAAAATAACGGTAGGAAAAAAGGTCAGGTCGAAGGTCAAATGTCAGTTGCAGCAGTCTGACTTTGTCATTGCATAGGTCAGGTCAGGCAGGGTCAGGTACATGCTATGGCATTCCGCGTTTCAAACTAAAACAGCAGTTTATCACGTAGTTCTTGCGCCTTTTACTGTATATCTTCAGTTTTTGTACATTTACTGTGAATTATAATAATAATACCGTACTCCCCCGATAATAAGCCGCCCTCGTTAGTTAAGCCGCATGCTATCCTTCACATGTTAAAGGGGTATCTCTCCCATGTTAAATATGCTTCAAAAAACCATTTTTTGATGCATAATCCGCGGCCTATTTTAGAGAGAACACGGTAATTATAATTATTTACGATGATTCGAATAGGTAACCGAAGGGTTTCAATTTCAATGAGCGGGATCGGAATGGGGGGCTTCAGCTTCAAAGAGGAGGAAGATGAGGATGATGATGGAGAGTGTGTGGTCAAACTTAGGGGATTGCCGTGGTCAGCAACTAAAGAAGACATTCTGGACTTCTTTTCTGGTAAAATACGCTTCAAATATGTTAAATGTTGAGTAACAGATTGTTGTGTTAATTAATTATTATTTAATTAATTGTCACAGAATGTCGTATCAAGAAAGGCAGGGAAGGGATTCATTTGGTGACTTCGTCAGAAGGACGAGCAACTGGCGAAGCATTTGTTGAGTTTTCAGTTGATGAAGATATTAATAATTTTATCAAAAAGGACAAGCAAAGTATGGGGCATAGGTTGGTGAAAGTGGAGAGTATTTTTATTATTATTATTCGTGAGTATTTGTTCAGTTGAACGAGGTTTTAAAATTTTAGATTTCTATTTCCGCAGATACATAGAAGTGTTTCCAGTGAAAAAAGCTGAGATGGATTGGTTTCTTCGAAGGAATCGCCCTCCACCAACGCAAACCCTGAATATTCGAGGATCGGAAGATGCTCATTGTTTTGTACGTTTACGAGGATTGCCATTTGAGTGCACGAAGGAAGACATACAACAGTTTTTTGAAGGTGGCCAGAAAGAAACTTTTGTTAGAAATATAGTAATGCTTTCTTTTATGATGACGGGTTTTTAAGAGAATGTGAATGTACCTCATACCTCAAAGAGGAATTGAAGGGGTGTCAAATAAGTTATGATTGGTATGGGTGGGCAGGGTTGGAGGTGGTTCCTAATGGGATTCAACTTATGGTGGACAGCGTGGGGAGATCTATTGGAGAGTCTTATGTTCAGTTCAGTTCATCTGCATCAGCAGATGAAGCTTTGTCTAAAGACAGGCAGTGTATTGGACACAGGTGCAAAGATTAGACATTTTTTGACGACTGTTTTTTTTCCTGTGATAATAATCGTCTCCGTCATCCCACCACCTACCTGGTATCGTTCCTTAGTCCTCATAACTGAATCCTTTTGTCCTTTTATATTTTATTGTATCCCAATTTGAATTTCGTTTTTATGTCTACAACGCCTACACTTCTAGGGGAAATTCATTCCAAGAAGGTTTGATTTTTGAATATGGAAGTCAAAACGGAAACGGAAAACATCAAAGATTGGGGGTTTTTATGTATATTTTTGAGGAGTTTAAATAGTTGAAGATTTATACAGGGAGGGAGTAACTTTGGAGAGCTTGACTGGTTGGTTGTCGATGTGGGATCGGGCAAGGGTCGATGGGGGAGTGGCAGTGTTCTGGGAAAAGACGGAGGAGAAAATTATCTTCTAATAAAAATATGAACATCAATCCCTAATGGTGGTTAATATGTTCAACTAGGTATATTGAGGTATTCCGCGTCAGTCCATCGGAACTGAGAATGCTTACCCCAAGAGCTGGGGGGCCTGCTGGGCGTCAGTTTAATAACCGTCCTACTCCATATGACCGCGGCGGTGGGCGCGATCGCGATTCAGGAAGATTCGGAGGACAAGGAGGCGGGGGAATGGAGGGCAGATCTCGATACTTCAGTAAAGGTAAGGATTATAAAGTACCTAATAATGTTATTGTAGCTCTGGTAAATCTTAATATTTTTTTAAGGGTTTGAGGATGATTCATGGACGCCTTATTCTAACGACGGGGATGGATCATGGAATCGAGGAAATCAGGGTCCTCCTCAGCCATTGCTTCCTGGTTTTAAGCGTGGATACGTTTCGGGTGGTGGTGGTGGTGGCGGTGGTGGTGGCGGTGGCGTTGGCGGTGGCGGTGGTAGTGGAAGTGGAAGGTTTGGCGGTGGGAGTGGTGGAGTGAAAGGTGCCGTTTCGATGAGAGGTCTACCTTTTAAAGCGACGGAGGCTGACATTCGTGAATTTTTTGACCCCATCATTCCAACATCAATCAACATCATTTACGAACCATCGGGCCGCCCAAGCGGTACTGCTACAGTTCAGTTCGCCTCCAGTGATGAAGTTGCAAGGGCAATGACGAAAGTAAGTCAACAATCTGTTGCAGTTTTGTTTCTATTCGCAGTATACTTATCCAATGTTATGTTTACAGAATAAGGACAGGATGGAGCATAGATACATTGAGCTGTTCGAAGGCAAATAAGAGGCACAAGGACGGAAAAATATTCTAATCGAGCTGTACTTTTTATTTTACACTATATTTAAAAAATAAGTTAGCTTATCTTGACAAGCATCTCACTTTAATTGTCTTGTCTCCTGCTATCACATTACATTCTAAATTAATTACCTTTTTCCCATATGTTTGCAAATCTATTGATAGTATAGTTAGTTACACAGACTTATTCTGAAGAAATGTTAAGAGAAGTTGTTATTTCATGTATAGCCTAAATCAAAAACTCCAATTTCATACTGGAAAGTCGATAAATTATAAATTATATTATGTACTAACTTCAGTTTATCTTATGCAAAAGTAACCTTACTTAAATATACTGCTATTGCTCAATAGTATTAATTTGTATGTAGTAGTGCCATCCGAGTTTTTATTCCAGGGAAGACAGGAATGGAACAATGAAATATGTTAGTATTTAGAGGTTGTGCACCAATAAACATAAACCGGTATGTAGAAGAGATCATTATAAATTATAACCCAAGGTTTTATTAGAGGTTTCGCTTATCCACTTCTACATCCCTTTTAATTCATAGTTTTAAAGTCAGTAATGTTTACAATATTCCATCATCCACGAGGTCCTTAATAACATCTATGAGTCGTGTCTGGGTGGATTCTTCCATCATAACAATGTCCATAGAAGATATCGCCATTATGACAGCAAGTACGCAACTTCTACGGTATTCATCAACAAGATCAGCGAATGTGAATGGCATTTGTAAATCAAACCATCCGGCCGTCTGTTCAAAAAGTTGGTAGTAATATTCCAAAATATTGGTTGAATACTCCCTTCGTTCTGGCGCATCCATGGAAAGTACTGTTAAAAGGGCTAAGTCATGCGAAGGCTTATTCACGGTGACCATCTGCCAGTCGATTAACGTACAATCCAAATCACAGGCTTCAAATAGTAGATTATCATCAACGATCCTGAATAGTAAATTTTCACTCCACAAATCCATATGAACTAAGGTGTCTGGAACCTTGTCTTTAATCCCCTTCGGCTGCAAATAGTCAATCAGCATTGGCCGGATGTTCTCCAAAAGTTTCCCACAACTCATAGCAACTTCAGACGAAGGACGGGGATCCATATTGCTCATGAAGTTGGCGAACATGACAAAACCACGCCTGAACAACCCTTCATAAAGGTTGACAAGGTCCTCCCACTTATAAACATGGTCCCAGTGGAGTTTCTCCCCAGTTTTAACTTGCATAGCCCAAGTGACGACATGAAACTTTGAAATCTCTTTAACAGCAGCAAAAACCTCTTGGACATTCATTCCCTGACTGAAATGACGCTTGCCGTAATCATAAGCTCGCATATCCTGCAACACCAACAGGGATTCAGCATCAAGGATGTGATCAATTATTTCCAAATCTGGCTTCTCGTCAAGATCCCGTAGAAAGCGACCGTAAAGGCAGGGTGGAGTTTTAAACTCAAGTAGGACATCCAGATATTGAGCCTCAACCCAAAGTTTAATTGATGGTAGGATTTCCATGTAAAAGGATACTTCTCGTCGAGCCACTTGGCATGTCTTGGAAAGGTCTCGCTCTTGAGCTAAAGCTGATGGGATTTTTATAACCCAGAATTGATTGTAGTCTTGTTCATCCCCTTGGACAAGGAACTTTATTCTTGATGCCAAAAGGCGACTTAGGGTATGGACCCTTTCGTCACCGAAGTTCTCGTCCCTTAGTTCAATCTCTGCGACCATTAGTTTGGTATTGGGGTTATGGACAGAGGTAGCGAGATTGACACCATTTTCTGGGTCGGGGGAGTCAATACAACATTGAAGGTTGTTCATTAGGATTTCCTCAACCCAAACTAAGTTATCGGGTTTGCGAGGTTCAGGCTGGTGAGCCTCTTCCATTTCAACTGGTTCTTCCACTTCCATGGCTGAAGACTTTCAGTTCATGTGGCAAACCGGATATGAGTTGTGCGTTAACTTTTGCAAAATAGGGCCAAAATGGCAAAATTAACTTCCTTATTTACAGCATTCTATACATTTTTAAAGTCGGTATAAGAGCTCCTAACAGATAAGCCAGGGAAGTTACAGCAGTTCACCATGGTTAAATAATTTTAGCATAATCTTTTCTGCCCCCCTTTCCCTCAGATCTGGGTGAAATATCGTTACTTTCTCTACTGCCCCGTTGACTACCCCTAATTTGCAGATGCTATAGTATAGTAAAGTACCCTAAGCAAGACCCGTCAATTTAAAGTCATGTCATGGTTTACCATAAGTTACCACAGTCTCAATAGCTAACAATAATAATTCTAGAAAAAAAAGTTCAGCAAAATACATAGACATTTAATCAAGTAAATGTATATCTTGGCCCAATGAGCCTCTTTTTGGTTTAATTATTGGCTCTATGTAAATAATACCAACAGTTCTCTCCAGCTCTTTCATATAACAAAGTACGATTAATAAAGCTATAATTCGATAAATTTTGATGATATCAAAAAGGCCATCAACTTCCAGGGAGTAATGATGCCTGTAGACTTTGCCTAAGGAGCCAAGGCACGTGAAGATTAGCAGAAAAATCCGGATACCCATCCATCGCTTGCAATGCTTGTGAATCTCCTTCAAATTGTTGCAAAATTGAGATTATTATGTGATCTAAAGTAGAAGAGGAAAAACTACTCTACCGAAGTCATTTTTCATGAATATACCTCACGAACTCCACTTCGGAGTAAAGTAAAGAGATATCCTTCAATAACTGCCCCCAGCATAGTGAGCAATATTAGCGTTGTGACAATGGACGCTGTATGGAGATTTGAATACGAATATATTATACCGAAATATTTATATTAGCAAAAAAGATAAGTATAGATGTGCACATACTGTTAGATTTAAATAATGTAATTTTATCTATTTGTTCATCCAACCAAGTGCAGTTTTCTCTTATGGAGCATGGCTCAAGTTTAGTGCTTTCACTTCCTAATGGACCCAAAATTCCCAAATAGTAGCCAACAGTAGCCGTCTCATATGTCAGTGGGAATGACACTAAAACCTATGCAAAATAGATATTTTCATGTCATGAATACACTCACTTGATGTAGAAAGCCACAACTTATGAGTTAATCAATAATGCCTGCTTACTAGATCAAGAATAGCAATTGCACTTGCTGCATTAGCCAAAGTTGATCCAGGACAAAACCCTGGGCAAAGATTCTTACAGCAGCACATCCTTTTGTTAAACTGGCTTTAAAAGGCTGAAAAATCTACTGGTCTATCTCATTTAGCCTTCCTAGAATCCTAGTTTTACTCAAAATAATTTAGACAAAGTCAACTTTTTACCCTTTACTTAGAAAAGGGATCGGGTTATTCTCCAAGAGCAGTGCAGTGCTAACAACAGGTACTCGACAGGTATAGTATTAATCCTCAACTTCAAGGAATGAGTTACCGGAATAAAAGGTAAAATATTATAGACGATGCAATCAGCATACAACAGGTACACGGATTATTCCCAACCCAATGGTACTCCTCGGTTATAATCCTGAGGCAATGGGATTTAACAATTAAAACTTCCGTCCATAATAATATGAACTCTTATACATGCTAAAGAACTATAATTCAACTGAAGATCCATAAGTACGAGCGTATCTGAGCTTGACAGAGCTAAGCTTAGCTAGAGCGAACAATGTGGTTTTAATGCAAGTGTATAAAACAGGACAACTAACTGTGATTTTTTATCGGAGAATACTGAGCTCTCGGTTGCGTGCTTGTAATTTAAAATATTAGAGGTCCGTATTTATTTCAATCTTCTTTTTCGTCGTCATACAAAATACAACATACTCAGGACTCAGACCCTTACAGCGATGGAAATCAGCTTTACTTTGGTTAGAAGAGTACATAGTTATTATGTACAATTAGGTTGTTCTTTAATCTTTATAGGACTGTCCTATCCTTGAAATATCCATTTCATTTTAGAAAAACATGCATCCGAATTCCAATATATACAACAAAAGGGCTGGCCTTGCTCTAAGATAAGTAATGTTATTAAGGAAGTTTGGATTCAGCTACCTATACTCCTTTGCTGCCATTGCTTATGACGATTTTTTTTCTCGTATTTGCCAACTTTGGTTGAGACAGATTTTATGTTTGATGTTCTTGATGCTTTTTGAAACGAGTTTGCCTTCCAATACCAATAGTATGAGAATGGGAATATTTTAGCTTTTGAAGCAATGATTTCCTGTAAAATGACTGCAAGAAATAAAAAAAAGAAGGATTTTCATTAAAATCCAATAATTATTTTGAAATGCTCAGTCATGCTTAAAACATTTTTTGTCTGAAATAAATAGAGGATACTATGCAGCAATAAATGTATTCAATTTCCAGCTAAAATTTTAACTAAAGTTGCAACAATCTGGCTGAGGATTGACTTCCAACAATTGGGCATAGTCAGTGAACAGGCCTTTCACCACGGCCTACCGAGTATGCCTGATTTTATTTTATGCTACACAACTGCTGAGCTAAACCGTATCCCCCAAACAGGAGTATTACTGATTCTAGCAAAGTTAATGAGCCACAAAGTAGGGGAGGGGATACCCCATAAACATTAGAAATGCTAAATTTTCAGATATTGTGTTCATCATTCCTTTACTTGACTAGAAACTCCTCACAGAGATTTCATGTAGTCAGTCACAGCGGTATGAAGCCAAAACGTGATCTTTAACGAACTATAACTTGACATTTGGCAATGTTCCTTGCGTCATGAGCTGAACAAAGATGTAGGAAAGAGGTGGGATCCTTATTTCCCACAAAACAAAACCTATTATGCTCATGCTGAAGAAATTCTTTGAAAGATCAAAAGGCAAATGCTTAATTAAATGTTGCAAATTCGGATAAAAACCCGCATGTTTTTACGGAAAGTGGAGTTGGTATTTTCAAACGGAAGACTTTTCTTGTATTTTTACTCTGTATTTTATAGCATGAGAGCTATGTTGGTTCTTATAACTTGTTTATCTAACAACCGGAAGCTCAGCCAGCCTTTTTTTGCTTGAGTTGTTCTGATTTTGAAACGAGGTTAGGTACGTAGGAGTCGGATGAAGAGGGATAAGATATTGGGAATCTAATTTTGTCCGTTGTATACATGAAAAATGAACGTATCACACAAAATAAACTACCATTTCATTAGTACGCTGTATCTTGTGTCTCTTAACTGGTGTAATAAGGATAAGATGAAGCCAAATGATCCTGTATAGTACATGGTACCCTAGTTAAACTCTAGATAGGAGGAGCAGAAACAAAAAATAGGTAACTCTTGCCAGAGAAAGCATTAAGGAAGGACAAGGTTGGCCTATATTTGATCACATCATTTCTAGTATCCTACACCTCATGAAATTAATATTTCCGTACTTTGTATATGTTCTAGAGATTAAATCTAAGCCAGGTTTTGGTTTACTAATGGCACTGTTTGTAGCATGAAAGATTGTATAGTTAGGATTATTAAAAATATTATTAACCTTGCTAGAATAAATTTGGATACATTATGCTTTTGGTAGACTTTACACGAATATATCTATAGCCTAGATAGTAAAATCCGTTGGATATGATTTTCAATTAACTCTTTAACCCTTGAAAAATAATTGAATTCCATCTTATCAATCTTCCTATAAGAAATCGATTGAATCAACTCATTTTGTTCCACTCAGAAAATGATATAGGAAATTGCTATCAAGAGTAACTTAATGATACTTTGATTCTGGCTGTCAAAATGTTTACATGAACTATGTGGAAGGAAACGAAGTATGGGCTGTCTGGTGCTTACTTTACTACATTCATAATTGGGAATCGAGAGCAAGTTAAACTTTACGACTATTATTTTTATACAGTCTTAGAATGATCTTATCATCCAACTTACATTACTTCGTTAAGTTAGACCTGCCTTAGCCATTTCGTACAACTCTGTGTCTGTAGCAGAGCCTGTCTTCACGGCATTGCGTTGCGTTGCGTTACATAAAACATGACAAGATTGGCAAACCGAAGGTTTCAACTTTCAACACGAAACAGGCAGGAAGGAAGGTAAATAGACAGGAATACGAGAAAGCTCTTGGTTACCCAGTTTCTATAGATTAGGGGTTTCATTATTCGAATATATTTGGTTCTCTCAATAACTAAACCAAAACTTGAGGAAGTAAACCAGAAGCTACTACAGATAGACTATTAACTACTCGAGATAGAGAGAGAGAAAGATGATGATGATGATCATTACACTTGCCAAAAACATTTCACTTCCATACATTCATTCGTTTCGTCTAATATTATTTCCATTCCCCCATTAGTGGGACACACACACGGCTTCAGCCTTCAGCTTCAGGACAAACTTATTGCTTTTTACACTAACATAGAAAGAAAGAACAGGGGGCTCAATAGGTCGTCTGCGTCTGAGGTTATCGGAGAGAGGTGCAATAAATTACGGATTTACTTTCCAAGGATCATTCATCGTATCGTTGGTGGAGTACTAGTACTGCTACTTGCTACTTGCTACTTGCTGGGATCGATAAGATCGCTTGTGCTTCAGAAAGTGTTTTCTAGTCCCTCATTTGGACCCATTTAAGTGGCATTTTATTGGGAGAAGGAATAACAAGAATTGTTTATTGAGTGGGGATTTACAGTCTTTAACAAGTTGAGTTTGTACTTTTAGGACTTTTAGGACTAGTTAATAAACTGCTCTATTGCTGGTTGTGCTGTACGTGGAGGTGGGGGTAGATCACGCTTTATTTGGTTAAAAGTTTTGACGTTGCAATTTGCAATGAGTACGTGAAGTGGCTGCAGTGTGGACGTAGAGTTTTGAGTGATTTTTGTGCACTTCTGTGTGTAAGCTTTGAGAGCTAGGAATTTTTCATCATTACTGGATCATTTTAAGGATTCTAGCCCAAGTATTTCATTACTTGCAGCATTATGGATAAAATGAATGTTGATGTAATCGATATTTTGGGTATGTTATTTCATAGATTGAGAGAGATAATAGTACTTAAGTTATTTCATATTACCACTATCATTATTCCTGGCAGTTTACTTTTTACTGGAGAGGAATGTACACCCAAGAATATACAATACAACAGTATACCAATCAGAATCTCCATGCATAAAACAAATGCTTTCAATTCAGCGATTCAGCCCTTTTTATATTAGGTTATTAGGTATGGCTTTATTTGAGTCGTCTTTTACTATCTTTAAGCCAAGCTCTATGCAATTTATACCGTAATTAGGAATATTGAATCATCCTCTAAAGTTTTAAGTAGAAAGTGAGTTTATTTTAGGAAATTTAGTGTTGAATTTCACAATTAAACTTGAATCCGAAGTGAAAGTTTTTCATTGTGAGGAGGACACTGTTACAGCAATTATAGGCATTTAGCAAGCGTTGTCGTGTAAAAATGGAAAGCAACAGTCGTATTTATTAACGGCGCAGACGGGAATAGTTTTTCTGTTATTTTTAACTCTACTACCCTTAAAAATAACTGACAATTAGGATAACGCGATGAGCTTTGGTTATCTAATTTATGTATTGAACTGTTACGCTTAATTGTTTCCAATAGGAGACTTGCTCACAGACATTGAAAAATCTGCAGCATCCTCTCCAAGAAAGAAAGATGGGACTTTTTACCCTCCCGTTTACAGCAAACCCCTTGAGATGAAGCGACAAAATCAAATAGATTCTAGCAGATATGACAACAATATTAACATCGTTATAGATGGAGAGACACACCCACCATCAAACAATTTACTGATAGTCACTCCAGGAAATGTTGAGCCTTCATTTTTATATGCTCCAGACAAGGACATAATTACTGGCCAACCTCTGGTCAGGACGGCTTCGCCAGGTCCAGTGTCACCGAGATTGGCACCTCCGAGACCTTCCTCTGGAATGTCTGTGGAAGCAGAGTCTCCAATAACTTTCGGAGTCAATGATTCCAATGAGGATTTCAAGTTTCAAAGTTATCACTTGGACTACAAGTTCACACCTCCCCCTATCAAAGGGCCCTGTTGTGTTTGTGGCGATGGTATTATGGGGGCTGTAAGAATGATGTTTTATGCAATCAAACATGCAATTGGGTTTATGTGTACTCTTAGAGAAAGTTTAATATTTGCACAGAATCATGCATATACATTTATTCGCATAGATGGTAACTGCCCTTGATAAAATGTGGCATCCTGAGCATTTCTGTTGCGTTCATTGCGGGGTCGAATTGCGAAGTCCGATGTATGTAGAACAT
Source organism: Hydroisotoma schaefferi (assembly GCA_034682405.1). NCBI lineage: Eukaryota > Metazoa > Arthropoda > Collembola > Entomobryomorpha > Isotomidae > Hydroisotoma > Hydroisotoma schaefferi. The sequence continues at coordinate 41,737 of JAQFZX010000687.1, forward strand.
GATGCAAAACCTTATTGCAAAATGTGTCATGGAAAGTTGTTCCTTCCACCATGTGCTCACTGCAAAAAGGAAATAACTGGGGTGAGCTTGGGTCGTAAGCTTGTAAATGTTTTGATGGTTTTTAAGTGGTTATGAGAACTAAAATTGCAATTGTACGTAAAGGCATATGTCACAGCGATGAACAAAATCTGGCATCCGGATTGCTTTAAATGCTCCCGTTGTCGAAAAGTGCTTACACCAACGAACTTTTTCCAAAAGGAAGGGAAGCCTTATTGTGAGGATGACTTTCATGATTTGTTCTCGCCAAAATGTCACTCTTGTAAACTGCCCATTAAAGATGTAAGTTTCAGCTTTAAGTTTTGAAACTAATACATTCTTTTCATTCCTTACATTACCATATTTCCTGTTGCTATCATACTCTTCCGTTTTTAAACCCATAGGACAGAAAAATATCCGTTTTGGGAAAGCATTGGCATCCTGAACACTTTAAATGCTGCAAATGCGGATGCCTCTTGACTCCCAACAACTTTAAGGAGAAAAATGGAAACCTCTATTGCGAAAAGGATTTCAATGATTTGTTCATGCCAAAATGTGCTGGATGCTCTACCCCTGTCGTTGCTGTGAGTCCTTGAAAAGTAGATATAAAACGCATGCAAACATTCACCTACCTTTTAGAATATATCTCAATGAGTCGACCTCAAGCTCAACATTAGACCACAAGATATTAAACAGACCTTCATTACTTTTTATACTCGACTAAATGCCAAAGTTTACACCTAAAAGAGATTCTTTGTTGAGTCAAGGCTGTAACCTCGAATGAATGAGAACCTTCATAGAAATCATGACGAGAACGTCAAACATTTCTTCCGGTTTTTGTTAGACTTAGGAACATATTAGCTACGCTACATTTTTACCATGGATGACTTTAACTAAAGATAACACCAAATATTTTATGCTTTTTAAATAGAATCCTACAAATGCCATGGGCAAAACTTGGCACCCAGCCTGCTTCAAGTGCACCCAGTGCAAGAAACAATTACCTCCTGACAGGTTTTTTGAGAAGGATGGGAAACCTTATTGCGAGGATGATTTCCATAAGCTATTCTCACCAAAGTGTGCCGGATGTCTTAAGCCTATAAAAGATGTAAATTTTATACTCTTACAACCATGCTTAGTTGGGCAAAACACAGAAAGAAATGGGGATTCTTGTTAATATCGTAGACAAAGAAGATGGTCACCGCCCAAGGGAAAACTTGGCATCCGGAACACTTCAACTGTACCGAATGTGGAAAGGTTCTTTCTCCCAATAACTTTTTCGAAAAGAACGGACTTCCCTATTGCGAAGATGATTTCCATAAACTCTTTTCACCAAGGTGTGCTGGTTGTGGCGAGCCAATTAAAGATGTATGTGGAGTGAAACGTGAAACATTTTGCTTGTTTAGATGCTTATAATAATGTGTACGATTCGTGTATATTTTTGGCAATGTTTTAGCAAAAGAAGATGGTAGTAGCTCAGGGGAAAAATTGGCATCCGGAACATTTCAATTGTACCGAATGTGGGAAAGTGCTTTCTCCGAGTAACTTTTTCGAAAAGGATGGACTTCCTTATTGCGAAGATGATTTTCATAAGTTGTTTTCTCCAAGGTGTGCTGGTTGTAATCAGCCTATCAAAGATGTACGTAAACTTTACAATTTTGACGTTTTTGGCATACCTTTGTCCGTTGATACTACTAGTTATCTTCTATACTATTAGATAGTAATAGTATGATAAAGAATGAAATAATTAGTTCAAAATCGACATTGAATTCCTTTTATTTTACCTTGCATGGATCATATTGATCCATATTCTGACCGTGTTCATGCAGACGAAGTATCGATTTCCAATTAAGACATTTAGAGCCAGTTATGTGCAACGCCTCAGTGCAAATGGCTTTCTCCTATTCATCAGTATGGCTAACGAATTTATCATTCATTTCAGCAAAAGTATATCTATGCCATGGATCAGTACTGGCATCCCGATCATTTCACTTGCGATAAGTGTGGTAAAGTTCTGAAGGAGAATGAATATTTTGAGAAGGATGGGAAAGTCTACTGTTTGGACGATTTCCTCAATCTCTTCGCACCAAAATGCTGTGCTTGCCGACAACCTATTAAGGAAGAGTATTGCTTAGTTGCTTTGGAAGGGGACTGGCATGCTAACTGCTTCAGATGCAAGGTAATTAATTACCCTATTAGCTTTTCCTGATGAATTCAAAGCTAAAAAATTGAAGACCTTACAGCAGAAACATGTCATAAGCGAATTAATCTAATATGTTTCAGGATTGCAACTGCCCACTCGAAGACAAAAATTTCTTTGAAATTGACGGAGAGCCATATTGTGAACAGCATTTCCACGCCCGTCAATGTCCAGATTGTATACGAATGCGAAGGGCACAGAATAAGTACTTCGGAATCCCTACCACAACTCCTATGCAGCCGTCAAGATGGGCGTCACAGGTCTCCCTCAAATCTATGGATTTGGGTGGTGGACCTTCAACCAGACCGGTGTCACAAGTTTCACAAGTATCGCTTTTTTCAACCACTTCATATGACACGGCGTACAGTGGTGGAAGGTCATCTCCCAATCCCTCCATGAGGTCCTTTATAATCCCAATTGAAAGAGAGGGACAAACCAGTCAAGTTACTCCACGGAGTAATGGGCATATTCATTCTGCAAACTGTCAGCATAACCACGAGCACAATGACCATAGTCATAGTCATGATCATGATGAACATCATAATGGGAATGAGGATGGAGTTGTACTCACTCGGGAAAAGTACCAGGGTCAAAGATCAAGTTTGAGAAGGGACTTAAGTGACACAAAGAATCTCAGTCAGTCTCAGCATAGCTTGCAATACATCGCTAGAAACGAGAATCCGTACAACTACATTGAGCCTGGAAAGTTCCCCGTTGAACCGAAACATATACGATTTTCGGATACCGTTACGAAAAAGGAATTCGAATCTGATGCAAAGTATTATTGATTTAAAGGAAATTGTGGATGATAAATACGGTCTTGTGTGAACGGGTTTTTATTAATTAATTTTATTATATTGACAGTAGCATGAGTTGTTATTGCTCCTACACAATTTTTAAGTTTCTGAAGAAAGGGCATTGAAATGGAAACGCTTGAGCTGCGTTTAAAATTGCATGCTTGGTTGAACGGCTGGTTACGATTTTTAATCATTAAAGTCTACGACATGCACATGTACCTTGCTAAATACATGCATAATTTACCTGTAGTTAATTTTGGGTGCACTAGCTAAGCCATTCCTACTCACGGTGAACCAAAATAGTCGCTTTACTACCAATTCATAAATTGCATCACTTGTCCAGTAACGAACAGGAATTTTCGAAAACATGTTTAATGTTAATGTAGTAAATGGTTAATTATTATTTGTTGAAAATCCTAGAGGAAATAATAAAAGCACAAGTTTACTAACAAATTGTCAAGCTATGAAAGTACTACTTCGAAACCCAGAAAACCCCTATAACAACTGCCTACTTGTCCTAACTTTAATTCAACAGCAATAAACCTATCAGTTTAGGAAATTGTCTAAATCTATTACTGATCCAAAAATTAAATCCTATCCAATTCTTTATTACATAATTTCTCAGTATTTCAGTGGGTTGCAAACCGAATTTTTCGGATGCACCGACAAAATCTCACATTTCGACCCAGCAACGCATCCAACGTGAACAGACGAGGGCATTAAATATTCCTGCTCATTGGCACTATATTTATTCCTGTGCAGCATTCGATAACTTCTTATCTCCACATGCCCGCAATAATACCCCACAGGGCTTAGACATTTTCTAGCCCTGTTATCAAACTCGATCATATCCTCAACACATTCACATCTCCCATCTACACAAACCAGCCCTTGGTAATTGTTACAGGGTTTTGACAAAAGGTCAGTTTCCGAACAAGAGCTCCCGTAGTCCTTCAAGCAAACACCTCTCGGTGTTGGTGAGAACCCGGGTTTACATTGGCAAGTAAATGTCCCCGTTTTGAATTTGTTCGGCGAACAAATACTGTCCTGCGGACAGTTATCCGCAACGTTATTATTATCATTAGGATCACATAAGCTTCCAAGCCTGTTTGAACATCTATTTTCAGTCATATACAAAACGTTAGACTGTCCGACAGGGCTCTTACAGTTGTACACTCCATTGATGCATTTTAATTGTTGGTCAGATACTTCACGCCAACGGTCATTGTCATTACTTTCCAGACTATCTAGGCAAGGCTGCCCCCAATGGTTTGGTTGACAGTTGCCTAAAAAAAAGTACAATCTCGGTTTCATAAAAGTATCGGAATAACCACAATCCAAACATGTGGGAATAGCTAACCTTTAACGTAGACAAATCCTTTTGAACAAGAGCAAATCTTTGAATTGTGATAAGAGTCGTAGAATATACAGCCCCCATGACCATCCGCGCTTATCGGACAGTTTAACTCAGAGCTGCATCTTTTGTACATGGGAGAAATGCAGACCCGACGCGATTCATGAAAATAGCTTCCTTCGCTGCAAGTGCACGTCTTGTTCCCACTAGAGCACTCCAGTAAAGTTTCCAATATCTTGTAACAGTTATCATTGGAGCTGCAGGTTGTACCAAATATTTGGCGACAACTTGATGTCTCTTCGTCATAAAATTTTGCCGAAGGACAGGAACAAACATTATCTTGGCAAGTAAGTCCTACCGGACATGCCTTAGATTCTTCACAGGAGGGGATAGCCCCTTTTGTGAAAGAGATGGAATGTACCAGAAGTATTAAATTAAATAAAACGAGCATTTTAGTTTTAGAGACAAAATATTGCTCGTTTGTAAAAATTATTTATGCCTATGTGACTTTAATTTTAGGACAACGCAGAGACCTCTTCGAACATGTAACATGTACACTGACATAAATGTAATCCTTGTTCTGGAATGAATAAAATTAAATTGCCGTGGATTATAAAGATTAAGATTCCAGATGCATCTAATCTAAATGCAAGCTCAAATATAAATCTTTAAATGCAGTTTTACATGCAAGAGCATATTTTAACGATTTGTAGCTTGCAAGACTCTTAGTTTAGCATTTGTTTCAAGAACTGAATACAGTTCCACAGTTATTATACCATTCTTTACTGAAATTTTCCTAATACTTTAGCCTACGGATACGATACACTATTCATTCTAGTAGAGCTCATATCCCCAACCAGCTTCATAAGCACAACTTATACAGCTTAAATGCCTGGTTGACAAAGTTTGAGAGCTTTATTATCAGTAATTAAGATTAGTGACCGATGTTAATTAATTTATAACAGACGCTATCATCAAATCATCATCATTAAATCATAATACACGCTATACTGTCTGCGACTTTCTCCTGATAACAAAAGCGATTAGTCATATTCATAAAACCATTTAACAAAGTCACAGAAGCCTTTTAAAAAATTATCCAGATTTTTATCATAAATAAATATAGTCGTATGCTGAAAAATGGCGAGCATGAAATCAGTCGTCACACCCATTTTCTACAACTTATACTGTTATTTGCTAAGGGTCTTATAGGCGCAACCACGTGGGGGTACCTGGGGGTACAAATAGCATTAAAGAAAGGGGTGTGGCTGGGCGGGGGAGCGGGGAGGGCCCTCTTAACATGTTAAGGATAGTGTTTTCCGGAATGGGGTACACAGGTACATTAGATTGCTAGAGGGTACTTGTACCCTCCTATTTTAACCTAACCAATGCATCTACTCATAGGCGCAACCACGATGGGGTACCAGGGGGGTACAAACAACATTAAACTATACTAAGAGGTGTGGCTTAGCGGGACTGGGCCGGGCCTGCTTAACATGTAAAGGATAGGGCCTATCGGGAATTCCAGGGGGTACATTAGAAAACTAGGGGTTACATAATCCTATGGGGAGCCTATTTTAGGTCTACCTATTCGATAAGCCTTTTTCTTACATGCATCATCGTTCAATCTAAAATTATAAGGACT
>JAQFZX010000688.1:0-47742 GCA_034682405.1 Hydroisotoma schaefferi
CAGATAAATTAAGTTATCCGGTTGCGTCTGTGTCTAAGCCCACGGCGGGCGTGACGACGTCATGTCATGCATAAAAAGTCAAAGAAGATTTGCAATTTTATTTGATGATGATGGATGCTTTTAACTTGTTGCAGGAGACTCCATATCATCCCCATCAACCACGGATATCCCACACCCTTTTGAACTACCCTTTGAAATGATGAAGCAGACTGATAACGTTAAAAATCTTATGCTAGGCAGGATATCAAAAGTTAAGCCGGTACTCAAGGGAAGAAAGATTACGATCTATATCTGTGCGTCCTTCTCTCAAGGTTTGAATCAATATTCTATTTTATTTCCCTCACCAGGATTTCATACCTTAAACATAACTGCAGATATACATTTTCTCTTTAGAAATGTGAAATAAAATTAGGGTTTTAATGGCCTCATAAAAATCCCAACGCGCATTCAGCTAGATGCAGCATTGCTACATATTTATTCATCAAAATTTCGAATTTTTTTCTAGTCACAAAACCCAATACATTTCTAACATGATCGTCTTGGAGAAAGCTATTAAGGCGTGTTTCCTAAGTATAAATGCCGAATGCCGCTTACTTGCAGTAATTAAGGCAAGATGAGGAAAAGTTAAGAGGAGCTTAGTTGGCTAATTAATGAGCTTTCGTCGTTCTTATTTCTTGTGACAGTAGATTTCCGACTAGAGAAAGGAGTCTTTCACACAGAGGTTTATCCAGCTTTGAGGGAATACTGTTCTAGCAAAGGGTACGAGCTCCACGTTTCCGATCTACATTGGAAAGCGGACCTAGAAAACCAACAGGATCACCAATTTCCCGAGCTGTGCTTGGGAGAGTTGAAACGTACTTAGAAATAAATAAAGCCATTTGAATTGTATTAGACACAAAAGAGCTTGTGAGACCTGACTTTCGATTTTTATGGAAACATAGGTCAACTGGAGGTTTCCTACGTTGTTCCGATCTTATTTCTAAGCAATTCCTTGGGAGAGTCACTCCTTCCTAAGACAGTTGAACAGCAAGATTTTGAAATGACTTTGAAAAATGTTGGTGATCAAGAAAGTAGAAATCTCCTGGAAAAATGGTACGGGCTGGACACTCAAGCGGAACCTCCATGTTATAGGCTTAAACCAGTGTCAGCGCACATCAGTAAAATTAGGGTAAGATTATCTTATCCGGGGTCCAAAAACTACTACAATCGTACAGTTGTGTTTAGTATGTTTTACATCAAATTTTGAATTTAAATAATTTCAGTCATCAAATGAAGATGAGAAAAACGAAGCAATAACCGAATGGAGGAAGATCGTTGAGCAGATTTTAGGCATCATGCTCCGCGTGTTTACTAACGAGTTAAGGGATACTTACCTCACAACGGTTATTGAACAGGTAAAACTCTTCTCAATTCATCTAATTCTTGTAAGCTTCTTTGAAATAAAATGATTGATGGAGAAATACTTCGGAGAAGCTGTATGCGATCGAGGTGTATTTAGCTGAAAAATAGTTTATAAACGCACAAATGAATTCTTTTGGGAAAGAGAAAGTAACTGTTGTAATTCAAAGTAATGGACTAAAACCATACAACAGGTAAGACAAAGACGGCTCTATAAGTACAAAAAAGGTCTCTGAGTGAATGATTTTCTTATTAGAAAGTAATAACTAACGCCATTGGCATATGTTAAAGGCCAATTAACGTCTGAATAAATTTTTTAGTACGAAATAGTTTTGTTTGGTTCAATATTTAATTCATTCCGGAACGGAATAGTGTATCGTTTATAGTCGTAATTTACCTTTCCCCCTTTACTTTACATTACAGACGTAACAATACTGAACTCTGCAGACCTGCCATGTCATGTTGTAAAACACAAGCAAACAGGGTTGTAATTTGTAACTGAAAAAGTGTACTAAACTTTAGAATATTATATGCCAATGAAAAGAATTTAATCAAGCCCAAGCCGTTGAAGTGCCTGAAATGAGTGTTTGCCAACACAGTTGAACGAAATTATTTCTGGAAGTTATTTCGTTATTTGATTATTTCTACACGGCATGTTCATCTACAATTAAATGGCAAAGTGAAGTATAAAAAGATTTTATGTTATCTTCCAGGAAATCCACAATTCAATATTTATGAGCAGAGAAGTCGGCAAAAGGTCCTTGTGGGTGAATAGGGTCTTCACACAAATGCAAGGGGAAAAAGATGCGACGGATGCTACAACTTTAGAAAACGAGAAAAGTAGACGACTTCAAGCTCTCCATAATGAGCTTAAAGTATGGAACTTTTATATAATTAGCTTAGCTTTGCTTTGTATTTTGTACGTAGGCTATCACAAAATGGGGGCGGCTTATGGTTGAGAAATCAATGTACTTTTCAGCTAATCGCTGCTAAGAGAAATCGAATGTAGCTAAATATGATGGATTAACTATTTACCTTTCAGAATCAACTAGTGGCCAACCATATCCTTCGTCTACTAGTTAAATGGCAGGACGGAGGCCTGTCAACTGATCACCCTGAACATAAAACCTATCTTGGAGAAATGTCTACTCAAATTGGTGCTCAGTTAAAGTCTATCGTGGAAGAAATAATTGAAGAGGACAGAAACAAGGTAAAAAAGCAAAATGAACAAAGGAATAAGGTAACTAATGATGAATACTGTTCAGGGAAGCCCTAATTGAGAGAGGGTGATTAGCTTGAAATGAAAATACTTTTCTCCTTTTTTTTACTCCTACGCTAAAAGAAAGTTGGAAGCGTAAGCAAGTATATTCTATTTAGTTAGCAACATTTCTGAGGAATTTTATCGAAAGATCAGTACTTCGAATTCAATGATCACGATTTGAGAACAATTCTTTTGGAGTTATTCGGGTCAAACAAATTTTATTTTCAGTGCGGTTATTAATGTGTCTAGCTAGTAAAGTAGCTAGTGTCTAGTTCTAGTAACGATCTTAAGCCGATTATTCGTCGTTTTGCTTGAAAAGATTGATACCACTTTGCCAATTCCCTTCTTGAATAAAAAAAATTATTAAAAAATATGACGAGAAGTCTCAACATTTTAAACTAATCAAAGTTATTATAAATCTGCATAGACTTTTAAAAACCGACCCATGGAAGTGAGAAATACGCGTTTAGTGTTAATACTTTAGATTTTAAAACCTTTGAATTTTCATAACGGAAATACTTCATGATTCTGCAGGCAGTGTGGAAGACTCTATATGGGGTTGATGGTCTTCTATGTGCAGAGATAATGCAACAAAGTATTTTCTGCCAACAAGCTGCCAAGTGTTCTATTCCTATTGAGACCGTTCTCAATACTATCAAACAGTAAGTCTAGACATATCGACTTTTAAACCCAGTTCCAAATAAATCATAATGATTTAACTGTCTGAGAACGGATTTCTGAAACTCATCCTCAATGGTTTCCAGGTATATTTCTACAGAAAAAGCCTATCCACTAGTTGTTCATGGCCGGAAGGGATGTGGAAAAACTTGTTTGCTGTCCAGATCCGTCCAACAGCTAGCCACATGGTTTCCAGACGCTTTGATATTGTACAGATTTCTGGGAATCACTCCAGAAAGTAGATGTCTCGTTGAAATCCTTAGGACCGTTGTGTCTCAATTGTCTCTCTTACTTACTGGAAGAATATTTTGGATCCCTCATGTAAGTCCCGTTGCTATTTATATTAGGAAAGCTGGTGCATTTAGGATTTTATTCCCCTGAGAAATTATTCTTTCGAGTTTTGACAGCCTGACATAGCCAATTGTTTTTCTAAACTGGGTATAACTATTCCAGGGAGACCTACTTAAGGGGAATTAAAAATCTAAAAACGGCACTGTCAGTTTGAAGGCATCTCGAGAAATAAAAAACATGCATGCTTTCTTTCTTGTAGAATGTGAAAAACTATGTTGAAGAACTGTGCAGGTTGTGCTCATCGGGTGACGCCAAGTTCCCTATCGTTATCATCATCGACGGTTTGGATGAGGTATAGATTGATAATTTCATTAGAATTTACTTGCAGCAAGCGTATATAATTTGAGTTTGCATATAAATTACAAATAATATAAGCTTACAGTCAGTATGCATCCAAATAAAGTGATAATGCAATTATGATTTAAATTGAAGAAAGTGACTAAAGTAGAAAACTCTTTGCCAAGAATGCTAATAAAAAGTATACTTTCTTCTCCCCCATGAAGTTGGATCCATTGGGTGGATCAGAGTTAGAGTGGCTGTCTACTGAAACTCCTACAAGGATGAAGATGATCTTATCCTGTTCGGAGGAAGCTTCTTTATTTCAGACTGTCAAAGCCAAACTTAATCATGATGAAGCTTTTATCCCAGTAAGTTCTAATTTACACTTCATGAGATTCATGTTCTAATTGTAAAACTTTCCGATGACAATAAAAGTAATAATGGATTTAGTCAGCCTAGTATTTTACAGCAATTTATATAAGGTATTCATTATAACTTTAACAGTTACCGAGTTTAAACCGTCAAGCTGCCGAGAGCTTATTGAGCACTTCACTACTACAATATTGTCACAGTGCTGATTCAGATGTACAGAAACGGATTTGCTCCAGCCTGAAGCATTGCACTCTACCACTGTACATCAAGGTAATGTAATAGGGCTATAGAGTATTTTGTACTACTTACAGAACTTCTCTACAGAAGCTTTGTAATCGCTTTCTGAGAATATGATGAATATCAAAGACATATTTTTGACACATAAAGTCGTTTATACGATATGTGTATGAAATTGTACGAGTGAGTAAATGTCCTTTTGTAAACTTTAGGCATAGTCCGTCAAGTACATCGGTATCAATTGAAAGCGATAATTTATAGCATGTATTTTTATTTTGAACACGACTACCTACTATATCTTTGTCATGCCCAAGTTCCAAGCAAATACTACACTAATATTACCAGTAAAATGAAAAACGCCATTATTTCCTATTTCCTGAACTCTTTCATTTGATTTTCGAGAAACGGTTAGGAGACTTTGGGCTTTTGCTCGTTAATCTAATGGAGTAAAGTAAACTCTACCTGCTTTATGAACCTTTTGTGCCCAAAATCCTTGGGAGTAATGAGCAAAAGGAAGACCCACATTTAAGTAGGTTCAGCAACAACAAAGCAATTCCTTTCCTGTAGCTTTCTCTGCTCTGCTTTCATTTAATATTATGACACCTTTCCAGTTACAAAATATGACGTTCAATGTCACAATTTCTAAGGTCAATACAAAGTACTAACTTTGGACTTAAATGAATGGGATTCCATGAAAAAAGTTAAACTGTGAATTATGCATTTAATTATAGTTAATGTCTCGTTTGTAAACAGGTTTTGGCATGGCAGGCGTCTATCGACACTCAGGGTTTTATTGTGGACGCTTCTGGAAATGGGGATTTGAACGGAGCAATCAATAACCTGTTGGACTTTCTTGAGAAATCTCTTGGAAAAGACAAGGTAGAGGACTCAGTTCAAGATTAGTGAAACTTTCATTGTTCACTATTCACGTTTTATGTGTCCAAAAATCATGAGAGATAACAAAGAAGTTTTATAAATATTTAACATCGCTAGAAGCTTTTATAGATCTCTTCAAAATCTCTTATAAGAAGAGGTTGAAGGGGTCCTTGGGAAAAATTATAGTCCCATTTTAACCGTAGAAAAACTTCAGACTGACTTTACTGCAAACTTTTTTAAAGTTTTAAACCCTTTCTTTACTGTGAAGTGTCATCTGAATCACTGGAACCATCTCTCATGTACTTATGGAAAAAATCTTTAAATATGAATATCATTACGAACTTGTTTGGATTTTAAGGTGGTGTATGCGTTGGGATTGATGTGCTGTTCCAGATATGGTTTGAGTGACTCTGAAATCTTGGACTTATTAGCCAACTCTGCAGCATTTTGCTCCAATGTTACCCATCGTAAGCTGTATTTTAGTTTTATTACATTTCTCTTAGTCACTGAATGAACTAAAATTAAAATAAACCTACGTCTTACTTCCGTTTACAAAGAGGCTTTAGTTTGTAAATCGTCGTTTAATTAGCCCACAGGCGTCCTCACCAGTATTAAGAAAATTGGCCGAGCTATTAAGTTGGAGACAAAAAGCTTTATACTTTCTTCTTCTGACGCTATTTGTTTTAGGCCGGATGTTTTTTAAAACATTAATTAGTTTAATGAATTCCTGATCTATAGCGACTTGTATTTATTTCAGTTGAGTGGGCTCCAGCAAGTTTGTTCATAGCTCAAGTATGCCAAAGCTTGGGTCCTTTCTTGGAATGGGGTGGTGCGGGCGGCTCCCTCGTCATTCGCTGGAGAGATCAGCTAATTTACGAAATTGCCAAGAAGAGGTACTTAGCCAGTAAAGATGTAGAGAGGAAGATGCGTCAAGTACTTATAGACTATTTTGAGGTTGGTATAATTCTAATCCTATGACTTTAAGTAAAAGTTCCAACCTACTCATATGTGGTTTGTCAATGGCTTTGTTTAATGTAAATTAATGATATAGGGTAAGACTAAGGATGTAAAAAATGGCCGATTTATCAAGAGCGGACTCCAGTCAAGTGACCGGTGAGTAGATTTTACCAAGAAAGTAGACACAAAATAAAATTGGCAGAGCTGCATTAGACACGCGAGTCTTAGGTTCATGAGTCTTAGGTTTGAATATATCTTTAACCGTATTTTTGCGGACGTAGGTACACCCGCAGAAGATTGGAGGAGATCCCCTTCCAACGTTATAAATTAGATGGATCTATTAAGAAGTCATATCTTTGTAATATCGATTGGTTGGTCCAAAAAGTCCAGTGGTCTTCAGTTTATAATGTAAGCATCTATGTCTCAATTGGACAGTGCACACCTTACCTTCCATGAACCTGACCTGACTTCATTTGCTTTAAACTAATTCCAGGTTATTGAAGACATCATCCTAGATGTAAACGGAGATAGATCAAAACTAGACGATGACATGTCTCTCCTTTTATCTACACTAGAGCTTAGTGCAAGTGCTTTGAGTTACGACGGTCAACAGTTCTTTGGTCAAATGTATGGCCGGTTACTTCCAATATTTAACAATGAATCTCCAGAAACGTCCGCCTCATGGGCTGCCAAATGTTCATTTATGAAGAGTTTGTTCGACCGATGTAAGAAGCCAGCAACTCAGTCCTTCATTCCATTGTCTCCCTCTTTACTCCACAGTCCCCTCATATTCTCTGATGGGAAAAGTGTTGTAAACTGCTCGGAATTGATAGCCGGTTCCATCTACTTTGATCAACTCGTGAGGCTAAAGTCCGGAAACCAATACGCTGTAAGCCTTTCTACTGCCAATGAAGAAGTAGTTGTATGGGATATTTACGCAGAAAAGCCCGTGAGGACCCTTCGTGGCTTGTTAAATCCAGTTGATCTGAAAATAATCGATGATACGCGAGTGGTCCTACTGTGTGGCAGAGAGCTCCAGATTTACAACTTGGACAACGGTTCCTTCGTAAGCAAGTTGAAGGGTGTGATGAATCAAAAGATGCCGTACTTTGGTCTCCACGATGATAATCATATCGTGGCGTTGTCCAGGAATAGGATGTATGTTAATTTAATGAATTTGACTAGTGGAGAGTGTATATCGACGTTTAAAGTTGGAGAGGATCGATTCCTTAACTCTCTAATTGTCTCTGAGAATGGGAAGATACTTGTTTGTGGGGATGAGACACAGAAGCCCTTTCCACTTCTTGTTTGGGATTTAAATTCTAAAAAGTTACTTTACGATCTGAGGATTCCACACCATGAATTTCTTACCCAGCTATCAGCTATAACCAAGGAGGGGCATTTTGTCTGTTGCGTTTGCAGGGTACTTTTTCATATCATGTATTCTTCATAGACCGCATTTTGTATGGAAAGCACTCATTAAAATGTGCCAAAATCACTTTACAGGAAGTAGACGACCCTGGACCAAACTTTATTGTCGTTTATGATCTACAGAGTGGAACTTTGTTTAAGAAATGGAAGCCAGGCTACAGTACATTAGCGATCGGCATATCGGCTCAGGGAGGATGTGTAATCAATTCGCTTGAAGATAATCGAATTTTAGTTTGGGATCTTGTCACAGGTAAAAACAAATATTGGCGATTGACCTTATATGAGCCTTTGCATATCGAATTGACCTTTGACCTTATTTAATTTGTGTGTCTAGGAACTTGCAAATACTCCTTATCAAAGCACACAGCCCCAGTGGATTTTCTTCGGTTAGATCGAACCGGGGCTAGATGCCTTTCATACGACTCGACAGGTCGAGATCGTACGGCTTGCTTATGGGATCTCACAACTGGTAATTAAGCAACTGTAGATTAAATGCTTCATAAAATTATTTACTAATTTTTTTACCGAACTGATTTGTTAACATTCCAGGTGCGTTATTAGCTCTTTTTACACCAGATCTTGCCCTTTCATCCAGCGAAGTATCTAATGACGGCTGCAAAGTTATTTTAGGTGCGTGCTTCATTAAGCCCTTTACCTTTCCTCTATTTAAAACGTATGTAGATTAATAAACGGCCTATTTTACCCTAGGCATGAAAGGGAGAACGGGCATTTCAACAATAGAATACAAAACGGGTGGCGAAGGGGATGAAGGAAATCGCGAAGAACCTTTCGGTGACAAAGTCAACCTCGGCATGATAACAAATCTAAAAGGTCCAACTGGCTGAGATTCTCACGTCTACTGGTTTTTTAAAGTAAACCCTCTTTTAAAATAGATATAATTTGAAATATGCCAGTCAGAGAAGTGAGAATTCAGCGAAGTCAGTGTCCTATTTTTTTCGTTAAAAAAACGGTTTTTAAAGAACCGGAAAATTATTCTTTTTTTTGGTATTTTTAGTCACCGTATTACTGTATTAGTAGGCTCAATTTGATTTTTAACTCTCCGCATTACCTTTACAACGCTCGCAATTAGTAATATTGCAGTAGCAATGGTTGAAAAGCACATGAAAAGAAATTTTTATCTCAAATGAGCTCAAAACTTATCTAGTCAATTATTACTCTCAATCTCAACTTTCGTCAACGTCAACAACTCATTAAGCGTCCAATAGTGAAACGTAGTCACAGTACAGTATAAAGATGCTATCAAAAAATGAAAACTAAACGAAGTACAGCAATCTCATATCTTTCCGTAAAACAAATGATCTGAGCTAGTAATTCTCGCTTAAGCACAGCCAACTTTAACCTAAGTTCCTGCAACCTTAAATTCAATCACACATCTTAAATGTCTTTATTTTATGTCTTTTGACCATGATTTACTGGAGAAATCATCCCAAGATTTTTAATACCGTACAATAACATTAATCCCAGCTGGTTTGGAGAAAAATGTTCGTTTCCTATCTTTAAGGATGGAATTGTTTTTTATGTTTTGAAATTTTCAGATCTTACGATAACATTTATCCATAAGATATCACCTAAATGAGTATTTTTATCCTAAAATATTGTACCATTACAAAGTACATTTTGTTATAGGCTCTCAAACTCCACTAATCACTAAAATGTATAAAAGGATAAGTACTTGTAATATAGGTTATCAAACGAGGAAGGTATAAATAAATTATCCTTGCACAAATTATTAACATTTAGTCATGCAAAAACCAACCAAGTAAACCAAGTTTATTTGTTTAAGTACATTGTGTATTTACATGAATGCAATTTATCTAATAATTGTATTATATTATTATAATAATATGCTTTTTTATACTGCATTAATCATGTAAAACAGTTTTATGAATCTCTGCATCCCTGATAAAGTAGCTTGGCACCCTGCAGTCTTCTTTTTTAAATCGCCGTTCTATCTATGTAAAGAGCTTACGACGCAACATGACGGCAACCGCAGCGCAGCATCAAGCAACGCTGCAAAAGTTCTTTTAATGTTAATGTAAACTTCAAATTATTAATCAGCTACTTAAAGTATTCCAAAAACCAATCACTATATATCTGTATTTAACCGTTTCCATAATTAATTAGCATAAATGAAATAAGCAGCAAATCTATCTAGGTATAAAATTAAACAAGGACGTGTACCGATATGTTTAACTAGAAAGTTAATGTTGCTGCATATTAGTATTAAGAAGTCCTAAAGCTTTGTGATGTATCGAGTAATAATTTAATGTGAAATTACCTAATACTTAAAACTTAACTTTGATCATGATTGCTGGCCAATTATTATCTTTAGAAGCTTAAGCTCATGACAAATGATTCAATATATTTCAGGATATGTTGGCATTAATTATATTAAATAAATGCCACCATCATAAAACTAGGATGCAATTGTAAATAAATCTGATCTCTTCTAGGAATTAAATGAATACCCTGCAGGATTCTAACTATTTATTTATTTGTAACTAGATTATTCAAGTTAATATGTAATAAAAATATATCTTCTGTCGACAAGTGTTTTCTTGCCTCTGATCTTTCTCATAATTATTAATTGGCCATAAAAAATCCTCTACAACGACCAGCATTTATTCCGGCAAACAACGGATTGCAAAATGCTACGTTATTAATGGCCTGTACAGCGGTTCCAATGGGATTAGTTCGGACTCCACTTAAAGTACTGTTATAGATCTGGGTTACATTTATGCCCAAAAGTCTTGGAACTTGTCTAACGAGGCCCCCGACCGTCTCAACTGCTGCACCTGGAAAGGCTGGAATCGCTTTGAGGAAGTATTCAATCGCTCCAAAAACTCCCCCTGGGGCACCAGTGGTTCGGATATCGTCATTGTCCACGGCCCGTTGACGCATATCCAATTGTTGGGACAAGAACTCGTCATGAATTGGTACGATATCCCAGGTTAAATTATACGTTTCAACCGATTGAGAGTGGATGTCAAGATTTTCGGACTGGTAAATCGTGACATTCAGAATGACCTGAAAAAGACCCCCGCTACTTGTAAAATATATTTTTTTTTACTTATCGAGGGATTATCATGATTTCTTGTACCATTCCCTTCCTGCCCGGCTTCAGTAATTCTGGTTGTGGAGTACCTGAGGGTGAATAGTTATTGGATGCCGTTTGACAAACCTCTAGACTTGCTATAACCTGTGGAGTACGGGAATTTACTTTTGATACAAGGAAATAATTTGGTTAGTAAAATAATGTCTGGAAATTTAAAATGAAAGAATAACCAGTAATAATATCGCTTGAAGAAACATTTCAATTTCCATTTTTACGCTGTCGCTGATTTAATGGTTCGTACCTACTGATTCTTAACACACATTTGCCATTTTTGTTGGACTAAACTGTAGAGAAATAATGGACATTATCCTCATAATCGAGTGATAAATTCAGAGTCAACGAACTATAATGAATAAAGGTTTATTATAATATGAATTATGAACAGATTCCAGTCGTAGAATGATTATAATTAGTAGTTTTCGGTTGGTATTTTATGCCCTATTACATTACGCTAAATCACTGATATCCAATCACGCTGTAGCGCATTTTGTCCTATAACGGCATACTTCATTTATTGGTATCTGTTTTATCCATAGCAAACTCAGACCACTACATTTCTGCTGTAAACATACGGAAATGTATAATTAAACACGCTAAGCCCAAGGACAAAAGGTTCTCATTTGGCGAATAATGATGACAAAGTTTAGCCCATGATGCTATGACCGTTGGGTTTCGCTGGTTAGCAAAATGTCATCGTTGATAGAAATTTCGGTTACACTACCCTCAGCTGCTAGTTCAACGAGAAGGATCAAATCCTAAATGTAATATCAAAGAAAAGCAGTGTATAAAACGACAGTTAAAAATATAAATATCCATTCCAAGGAAGTCTTTCATTACTTGTATAAGTTACGCTTGCAGACTGGACACGAGTCCCCAGACTTTATGCAAAGTCTGAGGCAATTCATATGGAAATAATGCTGGCATGAAGTAATCCTTGCAGTGACCATGGGGTTGAGACATATAGTACAAATCTAAATTATTGCATCAAAGCCAATACTTAAGATACATAAGCTTAATACTTTCAAATATTCAACTTAAAAAATGACTAGCCTACATCTTCATAATTAGCAATCTCCTCCTTAGTCGCCTCTCGGAAGTCCTTCACACTGTCCAACTCAGACTTTAGCAATCTCAAACTCTCCTTTAGGCCCTTATAAGGTCGGTAAACATTTGAAACGAGGGTTAAGCTAAGGAGTTTTACATTGGGTAGGAGTGGAACAAGACAACTTAAGCTCAAGAATATAGTAACCCCCTTTAAAATCACAGACGCATAAATTGATTCCAGTCCTTGAATTTTTTCCACAGTATTTGGCAAATACACGAGTAAGTTTGGGATCATTGCTTGAATCTTGGGCTCAGTTAGGCAATAATAGGTCAGGGTAACTAAAAGGTACTTCAGTGTTGGGGTTTGCTGTAATCGGAACCCGTGTTCCGCACCCAATACTGGTTAAAATAAATATACAGCATTTATCAATAAGCTTCTTAAGTGGGAAAGTAAAATATTCTTATCGTTATAACGTTTGAAAAACTCACTCAAGAAAAAGCAAACGATCGTAACTAAAAATGTAACGGCTTTGGTCCACTCTAACCCAATATTAATTGACGTTAAAGCCAAATGCTTAACATTGCTGTGGGGTGCTATCTTTACGCTCATATCCCAGCTTTTTCGCTGTATTATTTCCTGGCATACAAACAAAGCAATTCGTTTAAGCTTTGTTGAAACATTTTTCGAAAAGTTTGAAACTTTTCTTCCACGTTAAACTTACTTTTAAATACGTTATACAATATGTTATAAGATGACAGAACAGCAATCCATAAATGACACTTGTAACTCTTTCTTCATTTTCCAGAAAATTTCGTGAACATAGCGTTACAAAGACAAGCTATGGAATACAAAAAAGTTTGGTTCTCAAGGATGCTCAAGTTATATTGTAGATTTTAAATCCTTTAAAACATTTCCAGAAAATAAACCTGATTCATCAAAATAGAAAAGTTACTCGAGTACTTCCCATCCTTCGCTTTGTTCCTTTTATTCCAGCGTTCATACTGAATTAACGGTTGATTAACCATCAATGGACCATTCGTAGACATGGCTGTAGCTGCTTATATTATCTTTACGCTGCAAACAATAATTCCAAAACTAAACCCTTTCTTGATACACAACCGTCAAGCTTTTCTAATTCCCATCCAATCTACGAGATTATGAAAGGCAAGTAGAGCTAGTTAAACATGGCAATATTTGTACAGCTTTTGCTCTTCAAAATTGTGTTTATATTCAATCCACATCATCAGCTCCACAACATATTCCCCGGAGGGTGCGGCAGTACGCAGTTTGCTACTTTTGCCAAAAATGTTTAAATGCTAATAACTCAAGATTAGATTAGTCCAAAAGGAAAGGCTGAATCCCGTTCCGTTTCCCATTAGAGATCGAAAAGCTATTTTTAGTGCAATTCTCACGAGAGGCAGACGCATGTTTAAGCTGAAGGTTTGGATGAGAAAAGCCTTAAAGGAAAGTCCATGGTTTAGTCCTGTGTAGCTCCATGAGTAGAATATTAATTTTTTTAGACACCTGCCTGCTAATTTTTTATACCAAGAATCTTTGTCTCTATTCTCCTTAAACGTTAAGTTGCAAAAGAACCCGTCCCACAATGAACAACCCTTTGATAAACCCACATGTAAGAATCCTTTCATTTGGTATATTTTAACGCATTAAAGGCCATAAGCCACGTCTCAAGTCGTCTTTTAATAAGTAAAAAGACATGAAATTACTTTCTTCTAGATCCTAGAACTAATATTCACCACCTGTAAAGTACCAACCCTACTCCAATGCCGCTTAGTATGCCGGATATGGAACGAGGAGGCCAACAGGCTCCTTGTCACTCAAATCACCGGATTCATCAAGGGGGAAAGGGGGGTTGAGGACTTTACTAATTGCATTAGATCATCAGATGACCACCCCTACTCCAGACTGTCTATTGAACTTCCCTCAGAGGAAGAAACCTCCGTTGTTCATGAGCTATTTGAACTATTAAATCACAGACTAAAGTACCTAAAGCTGGAATACGACCCACCCACTATAATAATCCCTTCAAGTGAGCAAATGGAAGAACTTGACCAGCTAAGCCTGCAAGAAATTGATGATACTAGCTCAACTGTATCTGAAGAGCCTAACTCTGAATCTGCATCTGCAACGAATATCTCAGGTTCAGAGTCGGAAGCAAATTATCCACCAAATGGTTATGAAACTAACCCCCAAGCCGTAGGAAACACATCTTTGGACTCCTCTGTGGAAGTTGACCTGACAATAAATCTTCCAAAATTAGAAACCCTTCATATTTTCTCATCCTACTTATATCCACCATCATCCCCCGAGGGACACACTCTACCTCAGCTATTCAGTAACCTGATAGTTCCAAACCTTCGTAGCCTTTGTGTTCAGCATCTCTTCGACACAGATTGTGTAGAAGCAGTGGTTAAGATCCTGTCCGTAAACCGTCGTGGAGGAATATCTTCGCTGAAGTTCCCCTGTGACCAATTTGCCAAGCTGGTTTCGGGAACGGATTTGTCATCCCTCAGGGAACTCGACTTGTGCGACCTTTTTCATGCCTCTTTTGCTGTAAATCATACAATCCAAGCTATAATTAAGGCTTGCCCTAATCTGGAGAAGCTTTGTGTAGAATTCGGCTTCAAGGTCACATTTGACTGTACCTTCAAACTCTTTCAGGCAATTGCCCATTCCATTAAGCAACTTAAACTTATTATTCAGGATAGGAACATCTTGGCCAGGGCTAATGTTCAGCGCTACAACTTTTACTTTCCTAATATGCCTCAGCTCACCAGTTTATTTTTGAGGTATTCGAACTCCGGCCTCGTTTACTATATTGATCAGCTACCACAGTTAAGCTCCTTGGAGTTGGAGACCCCTTGGTCTAAGAAGATTCGGGGTAACATTTTCCCCGGAATTGAGGACCGAACTTATGAGAAACTGAGATGTCTAACCGTATCCGAAGTTTTAGGAAGGGAGGATGTTCTGAAGATCAGCTCCCTGTTTCCAAAATTGAAGACCCTTGTGGCTAACTTTGAAAATGATGAGGCAATCGCAACAGTTTATCAAAGTATGACTGGACTAGAGTCTTTGATGATTGATAGAAGGTCTTGCATAACGGACTCGGGGGTTTGTGGAGTAAATGTGGAAGATTGGGATTGGGACGCTGTGGCTGAGGAGGGCTGTAGCGTTTTGCAAGAGGGTCAAAAAGTTTTTAAAGTTGGAAATTTGATTAGTAAGAAGCACTTACAGACTAACATTCTGTAATTCTGTACTACACATTTGATATTCAATTTGTATGAATTTGGTTTTAAGATTCTCTTTTTTATCGTATGCAGACTTAAAAACTCTCAAATTGGTGCAGGCTGGATTAAGTTGGAAGTCAGTTGTACATGGCGTAGCCGAATTAAGAGGCTTAGAGTCTTTGACAGTTCAGGTAGGATTTTACCTGTCTTATCTTACCGATTTTAAATGACATCTTAATAAGGCTCCTCATATTTTATTTTTATTTCAAAAGACCTCAACATTAAAAGTCAAAGAGCTCAATCTAAATGAAAACGACGTGGTTCTAAAAGTCCTAATGGAGTTTGTATCCGGCTTAAAACAACTTAATTTATGGATCCGACGGAATGCGGAACGGCTTAACCAAATCGAGTTACACCATTTGGAAACCAACTTCCCTCAATTAGAAACTCAAGTTGTTACTCAAATTCAATGCGGTTCTTAATTATATAATGGTTTCTAATTGTATACCCCCGAAATACAGCTGGAGCTACTATTTAATTTTGGGGATTTTAGGGCCTATTTT
The DNA here is from genome assembly GCA_034682405.1 of Hydroisotoma schaefferi. Taxonomy (NCBI): domain Eukaryota; kingdom Metazoa; phylum Arthropoda; class Collembola; order Entomobryomorpha; family Isotomidae; genus Hydroisotoma; species Hydroisotoma schaefferi. Next base: position 15,830 of record JAQFZX010000688.1, read on the forward strand.
AACATACAGTTAACAGTACATAACTGAACGAAAGTTCGAAAGGGGCTACCATTATAAGCGGTCGCAATCGCAATACGGAGATATTATACCTTGGCCATCCTCCCGATTCCAACTAATTACACCGTATAATACTGTACCTACGTAATGTGTAATATTTTTAACGCATCTCACTTAATCTACCTATCGCAAAAGCTCCGAGGGAAATAATTGACCATTTAATCACACTTTTTCTGTCCGCTTCTTCAATCTTTGTAAATCAAATGCTATCGTAAATTCTTGAAATAAATCACCTATTTTGCTTTAAAACTTTTCTTTATTTCAGACAGCGATTCTTAAAAGTAATCATTAATATCTACATATTACAGCAATCAGTCATTTATAAACTATAACTGATCCAAACTTAAACCCATATTTTACATCACCCTCTTATCTAAGTCATTTTAATCTTAAACATTTTCCAGCTTGGTCGGTTTCTCTTGGGGGAAATGATAAATATTGGACGTGACCTGACTATTGTTGCACTCCTTTGTGAAATAAGTCCTTCCAAAAACACTCCTACCAAAGGTATTGCCACACCCAAGAATATTCACCGCTCCATTTATAACCGTACTCCTAAAATTATAGTTATTCCCCTTGATTTCTACAAGCCCGTCATAAATAGTATTAGTAACTTTCCCACAGCAAGTCCCTTCATTAAGTACCAAAGAGAGGATCTTCCCATCGCTGTCATGAATGGCTAAATTATGAAGCTTATTCCTATCCCCAGACTCAATAATCAACCCAGACTTTGCTTGCCACCAAGACATGTCTCTAAACTTGTTATCCGAACCTCTTACAAACACCCCATCCTCTATAAGACTTATTGAAATTGAACCAAAGGTATTGAAATCCCCTTCAAGTAAGACGGCCTGCTTGAGGCTATGCAATGCCAGGGATTCCGCAGAATTCCGGTTCCCTTCCATGTATATCCCTTCCTCTACTCCACTAATGTTCAGATCCCTCAGGAAGATGTAGCTTCCTTTGAGAAACAGCGTTGTGCTGTTTCCAATAAGACCTGACGCTGAGGACCCGTCATCGTTTTGTGACCCTATGATTTTTATCGGGTGGTTTTTATCCCCACTCTTTTGCAAAACGAAATCCCCGTAGTAGTCCATAGGCTGGAGTTGGACAGTGTCTCCTGGGAGCACTTTATCCAAGGCTGCTTGCAATTCCTGAGGACTCTCGGGTTTGTACTCTTTACCTTGTACGGAATCCAAGAAATGTCCAGTTATGGCTAGCAGAGCTAACCAGAGGGATACTCTTGATGTCTTCATCTTTCTTTAGATAAAAATTTTATTTTATTTACTCGATAATTTTTAATAGTCTTGCAGCTCGAAATTAATTACTCAATTAAAATCTTTGGACTACCTATTTATAATAAGGGAAGAAGATAGTTCATCTAATTGGAGCAGATGCAAGTAGGACAGTTAAGATTTTACTCGAGTCTGGAGGAGTAGTTGACTGAAAGTGAATGTGAACTGGTTCTAGTTACTTAAAAGCTTTAACAATGCAATACAAGCTTGGTTAATCTTTCGCATCGGTCCCTATATACGAGATGTATCCTTTGCTTGTGGCTTAAATGTGAGTATAATAAAAGTACCATTTTCATGATAATGTGTATAGCCTATCTGTAGATGGGTAACCCAACAAAAGGGAAAGTGAGGTAAGATAGGCTGAAGAAGCAGGAACATCTCAGGAATCCGTCTTATTAGGAGTGTGCATTTATTAAGGAGATAGAGAGGACATAATAATATCAATCTCTGAAAAAGAAGTTAAAGGCATTGAAATATAAGCTGCAAGGGGATCTATATTTCCTAGTGTTTGTCAGCGATGAATCTTAGAAACAGGAATAACAATGAGTTTAAGGTTGTTGGATTGTTTGCCTCATGAGATTTATTGATATTTTTGGATAGCATCCTTTAACAATCTTGGTGTGCTTCATACTTTGTATAGGACTTCATGAGGTTTCATTTCTGCTACTGCACTGCTTCTCGGCTAAAGGCTAGAAAAGGGATAGTAAGAATGTATACGTGCAAATAAATGCTGAGAAGTGTGTCATTCATGTTGGGTTGGACTGAATTATATTATGGGCAGAAACTATCTAGATTTATTGGCTTTTTTTATACGATGAAGATATTATGCGGTTGCAATGCGTTTTGCGTAAACATTTGTAATAAAGGATTGTAAGTGGAAAACTGGGAATAGAAACGCAAACCAGATTGACAATTTTTAAAAGCTGTCCTGCTGGAAATGCAGAAAGATATAACACATTCGCAGAGCTATCTTTCTTTCATACTGTGCACGTTTACTAAAGGTAGGCTGCAGTAAAGTCTAGGAGTATCTATGGTAAACTATATGGTAAAAACCGTAGGAAAAAGCGAATTTTATCGTGGAACTGCATATTTTTAGCTTATGTCCACTAGAGGAATAAAGATAAGCATAGTTTTATTGCATCATGTGGAATTTCGCATCTCACGCCGGAGCGGGTGTAGCGATAGCTGGAATAAGTGCAACTTATTATGCCTGGGCAAGAAAGAATAACGAGGTAGTACATGCAGAACGACTCTAATTAATTAGAGTAATGTGTTTCGTGCAGAAATGTAATTATTTTAAAATTCCAACAATTAGATGGAAAGGGAGCACGGCTACATAATGGATTCCGACGGGGATAAACGCTCTATTTCCCTAAGCTCCCCCATCTCCCAAGATTCCTTCTTAGACCAAAAACCCTCTCACAGTCTGCTTAAGAACGAACTAAACAATATATCCCGAAGCAGTGGCCACTCCCTAGGATTAAACATAGTTTCAAACTATCAGACAGCAAGTCTGGAGCAAGCATATTCCTTCCCAGAAGTCTCAAATCAATCCTCCGGACTAAACTTGCATGAAATAGTCAGTAGGGTGCAAACGGATTTCGAACGACTTACTGGGACCGATGGAACCTCACCTCGTCCAGAAAATGAGATATCCCTTGAAAATAGAAATAAAGACACGACATCAACCTTTCCGGGTATAAATCCAGGAAGTGAAACGAAGCCTAACGAGCCCGGCTCACACGCTTCCTCCCTCGAAGACAAAAGTCGCAGCGTTTTTGACGTTGAGGAGTTTTCCAGTCTAGAACTCTCCAAAGACAGTATCATACCCAGTCACCCTTACGGTGATGGCTTCAAACCCACAAAATCCAATCAACAAGCCCAACCAGCATCATTATCATCCAAAGAAAAATTAACCATCTATAGATTAGCCCAACACAAAACATATCCAGGAAGTTTCTCCTATTCAAAGTCCTCCAACCTCCAATCATCCTATCCCAGTCCAGTTCTAGCAGATCCCTTCCAAATCCAAAGGACCAAATCTCCCATAATTTATTACAAGAACCCCGAATTCGGAAAAAGATTCGCTTGCAAAATCTCATCCTCTGTGGAACGTCTAGTAGCAGAAAGCATGGGTGAGACTAACTATTTCCAGAAAAACGCTACAGATCTCAAATCCCCACCTTATAGTCGTAATAATAAAATAGGACAAGCTGCAGGTATAAATCTACTAGATACTTCTACAACTGATGACAGAATGAGAAAAGTTTCATCTGATCAGGACTATAAGGACAGCACACAGTTTTTGTTCCCTCCTGTCCTTTCCGAGTCAAAATTATCCCTTTTCGAAGAGGATCTAGAACTATTAGCTTCCAAAGTCGGAGATGAGCCTTTACAGACTCTAAGATTTAGTATTTTTGGCGAAAAAGAAAGAGATGATCAAAAGGCTAAAGGACTAAGCTGTTGCTCCCAGATTGATGAAATTCGAGATTACAACTTACAACTTGGAGTATCCCCGTTAGTCTGGAACACTTTTGAAAAGGGATCTATACAGAAGCCTGTCACAGAAATAAACCCTCCCCAACCCACTTTACTTCTCGAAGATAAGAATTTGAGATCTTCTAAAATCGACGAAAATAGAAATACCTTTGAAGAAACTGAAATCGGGACTGGATCATCGGGATTAGGAATAATAAAACCGGGTATTCAACTTCCAAAAGAGATAGACACTCCACCTAAACAAAACGAAGCCTTTGGTAGGGATACAAAGAGATCAATCGGAATTTCAACTTCAACCTTAACGGAAGAAAGACCAAGGATTGAAGATCAGATCGAAGTTGCTCATCCATTTCCTATAAATCGAAACTCATCATCTCTGGGAGTTATGCAAAGGATCCCTGCAGCTTCATGGATAAGCTTCCCAGCTCGGCTTTACTCCCTTGGAGAGCCCTTTCCTTACTCTTTAGCCATCTTTCTTGCCTTGGTCACCCTCGTTTTTGGCATTATGGGAAAGTTTTTCATAGAATTGGGAACCTGGATCCAAGTCTCGGGCGACGATAGTAATAACGAGGATGAATACAACTCAATGGCAATGATGGAACATTAAATTAAATGTATAAGATCCTTTTGTATAAATCAAAGGAATAAAGGATCCTTTCTACATAGAATATCCTGTTAGATTCTTAAGTCAAAATGAAGAGTTGGGCTCGTAGGTCGGTGGCAGGATATCTTGCAAAATAAAATGAAACAAAATGTTTGGTTAAATTAAATCAGCGTTTTGTAATTATCAAAATCGCATCCCATCGCATCCCTATATATCAATCTATTTGACATATTAATATTGACTATTGGCAGCCGTCTAAATGTAGACATTATTTTAAAGTAAATTAAACACTTTGATGATGATAAAATGCAGCAAAATCCAATGGAAATTACTGCATGAATGAATCTCAAATTCGCAATGCCAATAAACGTTATTTTTAAACAGGAACAAAGGATAGGGTATGCATGGCCGCTGTTGCTTTAAACTAAGTAAAAAACATGGAGGGTTTTGGCTTCATTTTGTAGCGTGCAGCACTCCAGACTCCAGGATTTTTCCCATTTTTACCATTTAAAACTTTTTTTTCTAATTTTTATTCCATTTTTTTTCAAAAACTGCACAAATTGACTACAAAAAGAACAGTTTTTCGTCGACTTCGGACAAGGTAACGGGTTCTACGTCTACTCTCATGGCCCACGGAGGGGCTCGTTGGGCTAAGGCCCAATCCAGTTGGGTTGCCCAACTAACTACCCACGGGCGGTCGGTTACCCCAATAATTTATTTATAACATTGAAGGATAGAAAGGGGAGGAGCTAGTATAGTGGGCGGGGATTACATCATTGTTGTAAGACATAGGTGTGCAACCACGAGTGGGTACCCGTGGGTACAAAAACATTAAAGGATAGGGAGGGGTTTGGATGGGCGGAGCCTGTTTAGCATCTAAAGGATAGGGCATTGCTAAAATTCTAGTGGGTACATAAAGAAACCAGTGGGTACAATGTAGCCTTGTACCCACGCTGGTTGCGCCGATGTTGTAAGATAGGCAGAGGGTACCTTAACCCTGGCCGAAAAACCCATACTGTACCCCTTCGATAAAGAGTATGGATGGGTGGGTTCTACATGAATCCATCGTTCGTCCATTGATTCATGTAATTTGGTTAAGTTCAAGTTAAAGGTCAGGGCAGGGTCAGATTGATTATTTTGAAACTTAAAAAGTACACACATTGTTTTTTAGGAACGGAGAGCTTTAAATCAAAATGGACCGTTTGTGGACAATGGTAACTGATGAAACCGTAGCCGGTGACACGCTGGCCAATGCCGTCTTCGTCTTTGTATGGGCATTTTATGTCAGATATTTGAAATACTGGATTCCCCGGAGCTACGGATGGATTTGCCGACGTGTTACTGAAAGGGTGGACAATAAAAGGGTTCTTTTTTTCGATCCGGTAAGATAACTTTAACAAATCTCTTGTGGAACCCTATTATTTTGAAGTTTGAACCAATGTCTTTGTCTTTAACTCCTAATTTATATTAAATACCTTTCAGGGATCTGGTAATAAACCACCCCCACTTGAACTGTTGAACGAAGGTCTAAACAAACAGGCTGGCCCGAATCCGACATCAATTTCCATCACCACAGTGGTCTTTGCTGATACTACGGATACCGAGAAAAATCAACTGACCCAGAAAGGAAACGATCATGACCCGATGACCTCTATCTCAATCGGTAGCAAATGTCCTCAAAACGGAGATATTGAAAGACCAAGGCTAGAACCTTGGCAGCGGCGACCACTACATTATTTCCTCGTATCCGTTAGATGTTTCATCATTAGATTCATCCTATTGAACTACGTTGGCCAATGTAACTGTCTGTACTGGATGAACAGTATTTCAATATATCTTCCTATGTTTTATGTTCCTTTCCGATATGATAATTTTGATGATGATCCCCGTCCCCGATCTAATAGCCCAGGTGTAATAATACTTGCTGTAGTATTATTCTTATTTCCACTGTATTGTTTATACTCTATTAACGCGATGTATCAGGACATAATAAGCTTTAAGCCTATTATTGTAATTGTTAAAGATAATAATTCACAAAAAGTAATCGTTGAATCTTTATCAACCAATATTTTATTTATTTATTCTGTGTTAATGTGTACTATTATTTCTGAAAATAGAATAATGAGTTTTCAAAATTTCAAAAGTTTTCTTCTGATTGGATACATAATTTTGTTAAGAAAGTTGGTAAAGCAAGTACTTGTGTGTAAGCAAAGAGTATTACTATTTTATTTTTTATTATTAAAATGAAATTTCACTATATCTTTTAAGATATTCTAATTCTATTCATCATCATCAATCACTGCACAGTGTTTTAAAGTTTGTTATGATGTATAATTAATTAGTATTATAGAGTAGATGTAGTAGGCTTGCTACATGCATGCAAAACCGTTAAGTTGCTGCGGTGTAAATGAAATCGCTGAACAGAACACGACACAAGTCAGTCACGCCATTTTTCTAAATATATAAATTATATTTTTTCTAACTAAATCTCAATTCTTAAACGCTTTATAGCTAACTGTAATCTTTGAGGAAGCTACTTATAAATATTCTACTAATACATTCACTGACAAAATGACAATCAACCTCAACCTTACGCCTACAAAAATCCCAACAACAAAGTATAAAGCATTATGTACAACACGGACCAACATGAAAATATAACTTTAAATGAACACTTTAGCATTTTCACAATAATCACCTTCACAGCTTACCGTAAATAATACATGAAAACATGGATAACCCATTCGCCCGGAAATGACACAAAAGAATGACTCAGTTTGGTGCATGAAATAAGGTACATAATAATTCATAATTCGTAAATGCACTGTACAACGATTGACCTTATCGTTTACCATAGAATCAACTCATCGCTTTGCATTCAGAATTTAAAGCTGCATAAAAAACTATCTTGCCAACAATAATCATCTTAAAGGCTAGTAGCATTATTTTCTAAATGAGAATGGGTTGTTTTTTCTGTACGAGTGCCGATTTGCGGGCCGAGCCCAGGCTGCTGTTACAAATGTTTCGATTTCACATTCATTTTCTCCACGAACAATCTTGAAAAAGCCATCCTCCCCCCACTTCTGCCCCCAAGTGTTTGCAATCAACTGCAAATTAATGAGACGATTATTAGTAATCATACGCAAAGAAGCCGTTATTACAGCTGTCAGTATGTGCATATGCCATTTAAACAGCATACAACCAAAGAACGATCACCTTGCCGTTCAGTATAAAAATGTCACTTTCGAATTTGATACATCGGAAAAGTTAAAATCCAACCGCAGCCTGCCTTAATGTTAATGCAAAAATAAAAATACTGTTTTTATCTCTGCAAGCCAAAACAGTGGTATGGTAAAGCCTATAATCTAAATCTGTGGGTAAAGCCGACGAATGATAAGAAGCAGAGGAATTAATAATGCGAACAAGAAACTTTAAAAAACTAAAATCACTTTTCCAGCCTCATCAATCGTCATCCACTCAAGTAAAACTTTTAATTGGAAAGCAACTACAGTACAGTTAGTTTAATTGACTCTTTCATTAAATTGTCTCGCATCCCCTCCGCATCCCTGAAGAGTTGAACTAACTTTACCTAACTCTTTACTTTAGTAAAGTATACCCTTAAAATGAAATAATGAAAGTGGACTTTTATGCTCAGACACAAACTAGGAGATAAAGTGACTCCTTGGAGTAAGTAAGTAAAAGCTATTTGACGTTCAATCAAATTAAGGAGCACTATACTTCCAAGAGAAGACGCTCTAGCTCAAATCTCTCGAGTACGAAAGAACGCTATAAATCTTACCCAATATTTTGTCATCCCATCTTGATGAAATTCTTCACCCCAACCCACAATCCTTACGGAATGGTAACCCGTTCTTACTCCAGGTTTTAGTCCCGATTTCTTATAAACACCTCCACGGTAAAGGAAAAAGTCCGGAGTGACTGCCATAACCGCTACAAGAAATCAGAACAATGCAACAACGCTTGTATGAGAAAAAGCAAAGAAACAAAGTAAGTCATTGGGGTTTTTTCTTTGGTCGGGCGAAGAATGAGACTTTTTTCTCAAAACCGCAGCGATTGGAAACAATCCACTCCAGACCGACCTCGTAAAGAAATACTGACTCAGATAAAGCTAAACCTAAGTCAAGAAACTTCTCTAGATCTTAAAGTAAGGCATGGCCCATTAAATTCAATAAGAAACCTGTTATTCCTCGCCATATATATACTATTGTATCATGTTGTAAGTCAAGGCAAGGCAAGAAACTATCCGCATTTCTTAAACTCACCTCATCTTAAGACGGAACAAGTGAACTGCAAAAATCGGATGGAATTTGATTTACTGACCACAAACCCACTCAAGGATTTCCTCCATATCAACCATAAAATAAATGTATAATGTCTTACTAGCTTGGTAACTATCTATCGTAATTTATCATATCATGCCTTGGAGGCCGTTGAAGCTATTTAAATTTCCTTATGGTTGTTTAGATATTTAGGTTAGGTGGTAGCATTTCACATGCCCATAACTCAATCTTGGAACAGAGCAGCAATCTGCAATGGACATTAATCTAAGGATTTAGTTATAATTTCACCCAGAAATTAAATTTGAGATCCTCTAATACAGCTAAAACTAGCTCTACGGTTAGGATTATTGTTGGATTGGAAATATTTCGAAGAATAAAATGCTAGAGTAGGAATAACGAGGAAAGGAACTCCATCATAAACATGACCAAACGACAAAGTTTGTGCCTGTGACAGTTTATTTTTCCAATTCATAGCGTCGCGTATGCCGGATCTCACTGATTCTGGACGAGGCAAAATAAAGAGAGAAAGTCATACAATTCCTGTAAAGATTCCAGTTATCGCTGCCTGCCTCGCCACTATAAAGGTCTTTTGTTGTTAGGATAACTAAAAGTAAATTGTGAACTTAAATCATTACAACTTACCTTGAACCGGGCCGAAAGTCATGATTTCATATTTAATATCATTCTCCCGATTACTGATCCTGTATGGGGGTTGACTTCTATAAAGTTCTGTCCGGCCACTAACGCTGTTTCCTGAACGGCATTGGTTAACTTCCAGCAGGGATTTGACTTTTCGGGGAATCATACAGTTTCCTCCGGATCCGGAAGAACCACTTTCATACGGGTAACACTCCTCATCCACAACTCTGCAACAGTAACAGTACAACACACAAGCAGTCAGTAACTGGAAGCTCAGTTGATTGCAATTTATGATGCCGTACCTTCACTACGACCGACGCTTGTTCCTTTATGAAAGTACGTGAGATTGAGAATACTATTGAGCTAAGAATACCTACTAAGACTAACTAATGTCAATGCCAGCATAGTGAAATGCCTGAATTTTTCCTCATATTAGCTTTCTCTCTACAAATACCTACATTCACATTATAAGGGTGGGTGGAAATCGTAAGTTGAATGCCAACTAAACACAGAGCTGTACTCCTAAAACAGCTCAGGTTTTAATTGCTTTCATTAAAGCCTACATGACGCGTGTTGTGTTGCAATAAGTTGCCTCAAATTAGAAATCCTGCTCACAACTTTCATGCAAGAAATAAGCCAATAACGCTTGCGTTGATAGATACCCCTACCTTTAATTAGCAAATACGTAGCCATTGCATGCCTCAAAAGTTTTAAAATCCCCTTTTTGTTATTAACTATAAAATGCTCGAAAAGGGACGTACCCAAACTTCCTCATGAAATTCCAAGCCCTGTCCAAATGGCCTCCAGTACAACCTTGTTGACCCCGACTGTTACAGGATATCAAGTGTTGAGCTGAAAGAACCACAGTTTCCACTCCCTTGGATTGAATTGCCAATCGATCAGCTATAATCAAAAATCAGATAATATATACTCAACTGCTCCTTACATCCGTTTTTAAGTTGCAGAATGAGACTGACATACAGCCAACTGACACTAATGCATTCAGGTAGACATCTTTATTTGCAAATTAATTTACCATTCATCCGGCCCCCACCGGCGCTGTCTGCCATTTGCTGATTGACCTGCTTAATTTATCACCGTCGTCGCTTACATAATGTATTCATTTCGTTGGGGCTAATTTAGCTGTCGTAAGGGCATTTCATGCGTTTCTCCGGCCAAAAAGCTATCATCTACTCATTGTCATGCATTGCTAGGTACTTTAAGTAAATGACGCATTTTAATACCTGTAATAGCTGACGTTGTGAAGGCCCAGTCAGACCCACACCAACCTTGATCCTTTACCGACTGAATCTGATTCGGCCATTTGGTCCGACCATCAAAGTTTTTTGGAATCATGGTTTCATCATAGATAAACTTAATTGGCTCCATGTTTTTTACCTATTAGTAAACGTATACTTTGTTTACGCCCGACAAATGCTCATTCACCACGTCACATTTTATCCCAAACCAGGAATACTTTCATTTGCAAACTTTTTGCTTAGCCCAATGAGATAAATTGGAAACTCACAGCTCGGTCGGGCTCTAATGTGCCAAGTTTGTAGAGAATCCCATCGGACAACTTCCTTCCCCAGAAGTCAGAATAATTTGCAGCCGACCAGGAGTACTCTCCTTCGTTTATTGTCTGAATTAGCGTATCATCTATGATACATTCTTCTCGTTCGCATAAAAGTTCATACTTGCTTGAATCGCTTGGGGCTCGGTCACATTTGCTAGATTAGAAATTAAGGATTTGGAATGGATTGACTTTTGGGATACACCCCCATTTATTTAGTGGATTTGTTTCTGTTAAAATTCATGCATTTCAATTTTCAGCAAGAAGGTTTAAAGAGCTCAAAATAAATCCCTCATACGGGGAATCTCACATTCATATAAAAATCACAGAATTATTAGAGAGAATTCAATAAACATACTTACAGTAAGGCACACTTTCTTTTACATAACGCATGTACTGAACATTTGTTCTGGCATAAAGAGCGTTTAAAACTTAAATTATTTGAAACATTCTAAAGAAATCTAGAGTTATTGAAGCTACTAAGTACCACGGTCTCATGCTCCTTCATCGGATCAGAGTATGAAAAGAGTAAAAAGTAAGAAAGACATTCTTGAACTTAAAACGGAGTTGACACTTGGACACTACATTATTCCACAGAAATTATAAATATGCATACAAAAAGACGACAAAGACTAAAGAGTAGCCGTGCCTGTGGCTGGCTTACCATTCATTGCAATTAATCTTGACCGTATCCCCGAAGCCGTAGTAACGTCCATTGTGAAAGCAGTCTGTGCGTGTGCGTGTGGCATTGATAATTGATAGAGTAGTTGTTCAGTAGGAGTAGTAGTAGTAGTTTCGGCAATTGTAGTAATAGCAGTAGCAGTAAGACGAGTAGGTAGAACGTTCCACGTTAAAGAAGATTCATAGAAATCAAAATAAACACAAACATTACATCATGCAATCGTAAATCTTATCAACACCCTCTCCTATTCTAATAGCCACTTATGACATATCCTGCCCTGCCTAGAGTTCTATGATGCAAATGCTGAATTTTAAAAGTAAATGGGCTTCTCAAGTCAGCTAGTAGTACAGGATGAGTAATTAATCAGTCAGTTTTATAAATTTATTTTATATTCCCATTCCCAAAGCCACTCATCACTGTCATATTAAGTCAAGACCTAGAATAAGATTCATAATATGCTTTTAATAATGATATGCAGCAGCAGAAGAGCAGTAATTTACAATCATAAGGAAAGGGAACGGTCCGGTTTGGTATTATGAAGGCAAATGGGCCACGCCACGTGCTTCTGTCCAACCTCAGTCCCTCTCCCTAAAATACTTGACAATGCATGGGCCACCAACTACTTTACTCAGTTATCTTAGCATTTCCAAATAAATTAAATAAAAGGAGTCATTAACGATCAACGATTTCAAATCAGAAGGACGCTTGGAAGATTGATATGGAAGGTTTTTCCCAGGCTTTGCAAATATTTCAATGCCTTTCAATAAACAAGTGTTTAGTTACTGTAAACTGATCTATTTTCTCTCAAATTCTATGAAAAGTATCGATTTATGATCCTCCTACTTAATCTAATCGATAGAAAAACTTAAATGAAAACCCGACTTTCTCATGACGGAAGACTGCTTGACGCTGAATTTGCGAGCTTTACAAATCATCCTTGATCTACTATTTGTTGGTAATTCGAGTACTAAAAATAAGCATATCCGTTCTTTGGCTTTGTACTTTGAATCATGAACATGATGCTATTTCTTCCTGGACCAAAGATACATTTACTTATGCCGCAAAAAATAGAGAAATTAATAACGCTAATTAAATCAAATTACTAAATCTCTAAAGAAGTTTATGACCTTTCCATCCCTTGTTATTAGCAAGTCTGTTTTTTATTGCAGGGCAATTATGGCCATTATCATATTCATAATAAAGCGATGACAGGAGCCAGTAAAACTTATTATACTCAACAACTATAACTCTCATTGCTTTAAGTACTGTGAATATCCTGTCATAGCATTGGAATGAAAATATTAATGTCCGCCTGGAGTCTTCTGTAATACAGAACTGCTTGTTCTATTACTACTAAACTGACTGCCTATGCAAATTTAAAACTCGTAATTTTTCCATCAATTAAAACAAAGTTGCCTTGTCCGTCGGTTAAAATCAAAACGACATAAAAATAAAACGATTATTTATGACAAAGACTGAGTCGTGCAGTAGAACTTGATCTTTTTACGGTGTAATGTCACTATAGTTCAACAGTTAGTCCTAGAATAGCATCGCCTATTATGCCCTACCTCTTAGCACGGAATCTTTGTCCGTCATTCATTATAATAATCTTATTAATAAGATAAGGAATTTCAGGTAAAGTAATGGCGAAATCAACGCAAAATTGTAAATGCATTTACAAAGTATAACGTTTACTCACGGGGTAGTGTGACTTCCACAGGAGGCTTTATAATTTGCATGCCCAAACAGGCAGAAAAGTAATCAGGACAGCAGTCAGGGTTATCCGTTCGATTACAAAAATGGTCACAGTAGCAAAGCGTTCCTAAAATTGGAGTGGAGCAGTCATCAATTCGGCCTGGACAACAGCCACCAATCCTTCTACTACAATAATCCCCCTAAAACAGAAAGCAAACAATTATAGTCAACTAACACAACATTTAAACCTTCCGTGAATCATTCAAAACTGTCATGCATTTCTACAAGATATTTATTTCCGTACCTGAATATCAGCAAACTGTGACTGCCCATAACCATTGCCATACTGCGCGGAGATGGACTGTATTAATACAAACAATACTGGGGCTGCCAGGTAAACTAAGCTTTTTCGTCGGAGATCAAACATATTTACTCTGGAGATGAACACACAACTGTCAATTATGAGTATTTTAAAATACTAAGATTGAACTGCTCGTCAATTCAACTTTCGTCTCTCCACTAAACTATTTCTTACATACACCAACAATTCATCCTAAACAAATTCGAGAGACTCACTGCAACAACTACTACTACTATGCCAGTAGCGTTAAATTTTGATTAAGATGAGAATAGGTAGGATATCGCTATATTGCGATCACTCCCAATCTCACACCGTACGTACCCTTTCCTCGTCTTTGTACGTTTGCTTTTAATTATTTTGCGACTATCCACTAAAACACTGAATGGTTTGAATCTTCAGTAAAAGTCTCAACTTGGCTATAATATTATAGCATATTTTATGCTGACGGAAACTGCACAATTCTCACGTGTATACACTACTTGCCAAATGCAGCTTAGCTTTAGAAAAATAGCAGCAAAAGCTCCTTGGGCCAAGTGAGATGGATCAATCAATCAAATCTCGGCATTAGATAAGACTCCCTTCCTGTCTCAAAGAACAAGTTCCACACGGCTGTAATCGTAATCTCTCACAAACAAAGATTCCTCGCGATGATCCTTCTTCTTAACTTGATGAAGCACCCAGCAACCAACGAGAACGTGTAGCAGAAGTTGTACGATCTCAGTTACTCTTTTTTTACTTTGCTATTACCTCATAGACAAAGCATGTGAAGATGAGACTCTGTTACTGATACTTTTGCATCCTTTCTCCCGTCTCAAGTTGAACCTCTGTCTCCGTCCTTCCTTAAATTGATTTTATATGCTGTTGCTGCACATCTATAACGTGACAAGAAGAAAAAACTGGTAATAAAAATCACTGAAAGCAAACAGCAAAAACCCTCTTGATACTTGATTGACAAAATACAAGCAGCGGAACTGAATACGGTAGGTAGTAGGTGGTTTAAGATTATGCCATGAAGGTCGCTTTGGTTTAAGATTTAAAAGCCTGGTAAAAAGTCCTATGCAAATTTACGTTATTATTATAAGTACCACGTAAGTTTTATAAAGTTTGAAATATCAAGGTCTCTCCTGTAGTGAGATTAAAATTTTCAGCCAATTTCACAGCTCGTTTAATGCCTCTTTGATTTTTGATCTGATATCCATACAACCTGCAGCAACTGACTTGTCCGAAAACTTTTCTGGCCTTTTATACCAGTTGACGCGTAGCAGTGGCTTTCTTATCATGGAGATCCTCATCTCTTAATAAATCTCAATATAAAATAAACACACATTTTATTATCCAGTAAACTCCTTTAGCGTATGAAGAAGTTTACTGGGAAGCTCATAGGCAGTCTTTTTGATGACTGGATCCTGTTCCTACTATTATTACGGACGTTTGCATTTGCATAGATCATGAATACTAATAATGGTTTATAATCAAATATATGCAATTATTACTGCAAGTCCTATAAGATAAAAGTAGAAGACTCCAGTAGGAGAAGATAAGTCTGTGCCCGTTTGTAAGAATCCTTTATTATGATTTACTATGATTTTTAAATACACAAATAAAAAGATAAGAAATAGTCGACAGGAAGGGAATCGTCGCATACAACAATACCATTAAATCCAAACTATATAAACTAAGCTAACCTTAACGTATGCAAATTTCCATGAAATTTATACTAATAATTTTATTTTCTTCGGTCAGTCTGCTTTGTAATGGTAATTGATTAAGATCTTATCCCCTTCAAAGAGGAATATTTAATTTTTAACAACGAAAGGCTGACAGGCTGTGCTATTCCTTGTAAGTTGGATTTCTACATAAAACAAATTGATGCACCTTTTTTGCAAACGCTTAACAAACAATTTCCTACTTTACACATTGCTAAAAAAATCCTGACACGAAAATAAAATACAGAAGTGCGAATGAGAAAAGGCCAAACCTCCCAAAGCGACTGTTAAAAAAAGAGATGCATATTTTAGTCATAAATCTTGCTAAAAATGTAATACTTAAGTAGTTTTATGGATCTTTTCCCAGCTAATTAATTCTATCTGGAAGACTTGTACCAGTTTTTTTAAGGGATTTTCAGTTTTAATTTCGGGGTGGGCAGAACTGACCTAATAAATTATCAGTGTTTATATTATGCCTATCTATCTTTCTCCATCATTACCTTCACCCTTAAAGCAAGAAAAATTTAGCTGGAACATTTTTAAGAATCGGCGTTTGTTTTACAACATTTTTAAAGTGTAACAGTCGGAATGATTGATTACACTAACTAGGCCATAATCCTTTAAACATTTTCTTTTATGAGTTAGTTGAGCACTTCCAATCCTTAAGCTTACAAATTTCCCTAAGCAAATTAGCCTTGCCTTGGAGGCTTGAACGTTGAAGTGAGACAGGTCGTGTTTTAAGTCTTTTTATCATATTTTTACAATTTCTATTCAAGGATAAGCCGCCTGGCTTATCGGCAAAAACAACAGAAACAGAACAACCAAGAGAGACAGATGCTTGCTGTCTGCTTGCCGATTATATTCTACAAATGCAAATTTTTTGAAGCAATTTGAATGCTTTTAAAAAATACATACTTTACGACCAGTCTTTAGGCGATTATGTTTGCAATTTATGACGCCTACGCAATGCCAGTTTTTTTCACCGTTTGCTCTGTCATGTTCTAACTATCTTATCATATTGATTGGTTTACTTCTAAAGTTTGTAGTGCTTAGTTAATCTTATCATTGTGACTAGAAACAGGTCAAATAGTTTAGAAATGGTCATTCTTAGCCAAAAAGCGCAATATTTTTACACATGGAAAAATTACTTTAACAAATCTAAACCTTGAACTCTATCAAGGAATTCTCAGAAAGGTTAAGGTGAAATTGCAAAAATGTTTGCAACTTTTTCATCTTCAAAACCTACTGATTCCTGTTGCTTTTAATATCTTTGTTGTATGGGAAAAGCCTCATAATCCTGCTTTGCTCACCTTATATATTTGACTTAAGTATGTTCACAATTCTCTGTCAGAATTGGAGACTAAAAGGACTTGTCGTAATAATTCTTCCAAGTAATAATAAAACTCTGCAAAAGCCGTTTTAATTAAGTTTTCAATTAAATTCCTCTCGTTCGAAATTACTTCTGATGTCACCTGTTGACCTCTGGATACTATGTTTTAAACTTAATAGCCATTAACAAGTTAAAATGTCTATTTTTCTGAAATTGAAATGAATGGGTTGGGCCATAGTTTGTTGGTTAGCCAGCATTAATTTTTTTTATCCAAGTCCATGATCAAGGTTAACTCACCTAAGTATGGTATTAATTGAATAATTTATATTTTATTTTATTTCATGCTTCGCATTCCTTTAACTAGAGAACCTTCCCTTATCTTTAGTTTTCTTCGTTTCAAATCAAGTTGTTAAGCAAAGTTATTAATTGGAAAAGTTGAGAGATTCCCTTTCATCATCCCAGTAAGATTTTTATGACACATAAAAGAAGTCCGGACAAATTTTCTCGTTCATTTTAATTACTCCGGTCGGCCAAAAACATCACAGAATGCGTAAATGGATGAATTTGTGCTGATTCTAAATGCTAAATGGGTCTTTCCTTCCTTCTGTGGACATGGAACGTTGATTGACTGAATGTTACCATTGTCTTTTGGTGGCTTCAATATCTCATAAAAGTTTGGGTTTAGAACACTCTGACAAATTTAACATCTTGCACGTAAGATTTTTAACTTCTTGATGCAATAAAATTTTACAGCTTCGAATAGCACACAAAAAGGCAGGCGTTTCTCAAGCTATAAATCTAAAAAGAACGCTGATGAAGGTGCAGTCGGTAGATTATTTATTAAGTCATCTCATCACTTTAATATTGTTGGGAACTATAGGCTATATGGTTTTTTGATGATTGCTTAGGTATGATACATAGTTATATCTTACAACACGTCGTTAATTTAATTACGGACTTGTATAGATTGGCAAACTGTAGGATTTGAGCAAATTCATATAATGGGGAGCCTACAGAAAAAGCTTAGCAAAATATCAGCAATATCTGAATAATATGTAATTAATATAACATATAGTTATCGCTGGCTTTATTTTTAAGGGTAGCGCAATAGAACACGTCAAACAGAATGGCAGAAAGTAATTAATCCGTTTTAATTTACAATTTTAATTATTATTTTATGTTAGTTTTATAAACATCTATTTTCGGCATTTAAGGAGAGAAACACTTTTTTGCATCACACAACATCCACTTCCCATTGAGTCTATTTCAAATGTACTTCATCAACTTAAGATGCATGCATGAACTCAATATATACTTTTCATGTTACTGCCAATACCAATGCACTGCACATTTTTACTCCCGATTTCGAACCCAACCCGACTAAAAAAATCTTTGACAGAAACGTCAAAATGTGCAGCACAACTTAGAACATAGCATGCCTAAACAAACAAACCCACAGCCTTGTTAATTAGCTCAGTTTCAGTTTATTCATCCCATTGAACTCAAAACAGAATACTAGACCAAAAATAACATTGTGACTCATCCACAATGCACAAATACCAAGTTATTATTCACCTAAACAACGATTCCTTCGGCCTAAACTCCATTTCTGAATCCTATAAGCTATCTACCTACATCTTGCCATAGCTTCACTGTGATATAATATTTCACTCTTCTTATCCTATCATCTTCCTATACATGATTTTAATGCACTTGCTAACAAGATTTCAAGCTGTGCTACTTTATCCATACTGGAAGACTCAGTTTGCCAAATTTTTTGGATTGTTAATCCTCAAATTTATTGTTTTGCATCTGTCGTCCTTTCAAACCCTCAATGTTTTTATTGTCATGATCTCATGAAAGAATATAACAATAATACATAATTTTAATTCATCCATCCACCCAGACAAATATACAGCAGTTTATCGAATAAAGGAAAGAAGGTACGAAAAAAAATGAAAATGTAGACAAGATAGATCTGTCTTTAAGAGTCCCTGCTGTGCTAATGCTATTCATTACTCTGCATGAGACTCATCTCATCTTCACATTTTTCTTATAATAATTTGAAACATTTTTCTCAATTTAAATGCAGAATAAATGTGGAAAAACATTCATTTTCTCAAATTATAATCATATTCTGATTTGTAATAGTCATTTATTTCCTTTGCTAAATACCCTGCGAATTTATGGTGAAAAATAATATTCATTCATAACTACTGAGGGCTTGTCAACGCCAAATTTACTTTTTAGGATTATGTTCGGTTAATCATAATTTTTTCTAAGGCACAATTATTTCAAAGAAACTTACGAATCAGATAAACTAAAATGACTTTTAAAAGGCCAAAAACTACCGATAAACTTCGGTAATTAATTTAAATAAGTAAGCCTTCTGAGGGTTTTCATGCTGGGCAGGCGAACCTTTTATAAAAAGTATTTGCTTTGATTTCGGCCAGCCTTTTGCCATTGCTCAACCTAAGTCCAGGTTTTTCACCCTTAAGTGACAGACGAAAGTGAGTTAGTTTCACAAGGGTTAAGGCCCATAGTCGATGTTACGTTCTTTGGTTTCTTAAAAATAAAATGTAACCTAATATACTTTCTAGAATTATAATATTTCATCACCGACCAGCAGATGCACACTCAAATCCTTCATCCGGATCGGTTATCACACTTCGTATAAACAAACCTCAAGTGCATTCAGCTTTGCTCGGTGGAGCAATGACTAAAAAATGTAGCAGAAGTACATTAGAAACGATGCAATAAAAATACGCAGAGCTGCATTGAATATAATTAGAGAAGAGTACGTGGTACTATAAAGTTAGGGTATTTAAGTCTGATTTATTTACATTTTTAAGTATAAACAGGGTGAAAAGTCATTCTTTAGTCTAACAATAAAAGAGGAAAGACTTATAGACGACCTTGCATTAACAACTCGTCCGGAAAATGTGGCATGAGTATGGCCATGCACGTTCTGATGATAAAACCCTATTAACTAACTTCTAACTACCACTAATAACTTTTATACCTAACCTACCTAATAGCTTGGCTGGTTACAAATACACAGGGACTCGTTAATTTTGTATATTCTCTTTGGTTAGCAGAGCAAATACAAATAATGAGTATCTATGAAGCTTTTAAATAATGTAAAAGGTGATAAAATGTAGTTTCCAGCCCTGGTATATCTCACAATTTAATAAAAAAGTGAGCCTCGTACTCTTGCCCGAGTTTTATTAAATCTTTGCCTGCCATCCATTCCTATTTCTCATCCATAACAGAATCCCATGCACCTGACGATAAGTCGACCCATAAAATCATATAAAAAAAACTTCCCAATGATGAACCTTAAAAGATTGATATTTAAAGAGCCACTAAACCCTACCTAACCATGTGCTTTTCAGATACTTAAGCTCGTTGGGGCGTAAATCTCACGCTTCTTGGAGTCCTTTAAGAAAATATTTTTTTTAAGTAATAGGTACGTTTTTTATCCTATTGCTAGAAGAGTATTTCACTGGGTCCTGTCCTTTTTTATAGTTGTTACAATGAGACTGGTTGGGGAGTTCTTTTCGAAAGAGGCGAGAAAGAAAAATGCTTTTTTACATGCATACCAGCAAAAATTAACCCCAAAGCGTTTCTTCTAAGATTTGCTCATGAAATCTAGGTATACGTGAAGAAACCTGCCTGCTAGCTCTCCAGTGCTGATCGATAATGAATACTTTGTTTGTCTGTCCTGATTAAAAAGATAGATGTGGCTGTCTTGTGGCGATGACCCGAAGGTTTGTTGCAAAGCAATGCATCCTTTGAGATGATTTACAGAGAAACAAGCATTGTGCGATTGTAACATAATTTACACACAGGTTTACGTAAATCAGTGAAGTTTTGAAAGCAAGCAATTTGGAATGAATAGAAGAAGCTGCTGGGGAAATGTTTTCGACAAAACGTAAATTTTTTGAGAAGAGGTAGCACGATCCTGAATAAAAGCTATGCTAATTTTCTTTGAAACCTTTTTGGGTGCAATATTGCAATTAAAAATCAGAGAGATTAAAATCATTTTATGAAACGCTGTACACGACTCATTCTACATTGTCGTTTTTGTAAGTGAATCAATGACAATGACTCAATCTTTTTTTCAAGTCCCAAGATAAGGCCTTGATTATTTATTGTTAACTCCTATTTCTTTTGCTCTATTCGGAAGGTTGCATTTAAGTAGTTTAGAAAAAGTAAATTTTTCTGCAAAACATTGAATTCTTCTTGCCAAAGCTGAAAAACGTTAGTACTTTACTTTACTCGACGCTAAAAAAATTTACACTGAAAGTGTCCCGCAATCACATAAATTTATGCAGTAAACTAAAAAAAAAGAAAAAAAAAGCAAATTGGCCACGAGCGAAGAAGAGGTGAGACTGATGGTAAAATAATAATCGTAAATTTTACCCTGAAACTATAAAAATGTTCAGTCAATGGTCAAGATTTTAAAAGCTGGAAATTACATTCCAAGCAAGTGTCTAAAAACGGTGGATAACTCAATTCCAATGCTTTAGCTATAAAGTTCGAATATAAGAAATAATCCCCTTCTTCTTGCACGACAATCTTCTAACAAAAACTATAAGCTGACCCAGGAATAAATTTATGAATCCATTTACCAATCAACTTGTCTTCTACACACATCTGCATCTACCATCTCTACTCCTTTCGATAAGTTCCAATTTTTATCAGCCAGTTTTTTACTCTCGATTTTGACATTTTCTGTCAGCGAAAGCTTGTCAGTCGCTATGTATTTTTTACAGCAAAAAAGTTACAACTCTTCCTTTTTATCTCGTAAAGATTTTCTTTTGATAGTTTCTTCTATCTCTCTGGTCATGAAGGTTTGCAGATTGGTGGGAATCGTAATTGGCCTGCTATCTCGAATAGCAATCAACTATTTCATAAGATTTTTCATAGTTCAGATTCCAGAAAGTAGCGGTATATATGCCGTGCGGTCTATACCCAGAACAGTTAGAGTTTGGCTAACAAAATTAAGTATGACATGAAATATTTAGGCGAAATAATAAAATAAAAGCTGATTCGTAACACACTATAAGTATTGAGTACATATAAGTTGATTTATATTGGATAGAATCGAGGTTTGAGAAAGATTCCAATCACACAGACAACAGACACACGTAAATATTTTATTGGACAGAAATTCCGGCTCAGTCTAATACTAATACGAAAATCTGATTTACTTTTATGTTGCAAATTTCGCTGGATGTTTTGCACAGAAAAATACAAGGACTCGGATAACACAAGAGCTATAAAATTAAACCACTTTTGAGAAAAATAAAATCTAACAACTATTTATTGGAGTTGTCAGTTCTCAATGAAAAACAAATTGGATTAAATTGGCAAATCATGAAACCTCTTCTAGGGTTCTAATTTATATAAGAGGAGTTTCGACATTTAATGTGTCATTTTTCTATACCTACACCTACCTAGTTTAGTTTAACGCATTGTCTCGAATAGGGACAGGGGCTAGTAATAAAAGGTTTACAGTGGCTTCGAAGGGGGTCACTAATCGAGATTTTAATCTTGTACTGAAACATGAGAATTCCTATGAGGAATGCCAAATTCAGATTAGTGAATTTACGAGCCTTAACAATAAACTACCCCTTTTTGTCCATCACTTTAGCAAGGTCAGCTCTTTTGTATCCAAAAACTATAAAACTCATCATAAAGTAATTAAATTAAACCAACGGTTGCATTCATCATACCAACTAAACTGTCCACTGGATTGTAAAAATCTAGCATTTAGCTAAAACATTTGGGTGCTTACAACTTGGGTGGTTGACTGGCTAATCATAATAAAAATAGCCGATCGTAAACCTTGGCCATCTATCTATTTGACCTTTGCTTACATTTATTTAGTCAATTACAGTTTAACTCTTCGCTTCACTCAATTATCTCCAAATTGTGCAAAAAAAACAACTAAAATTATTTATTAGCTTTGTTATAAAAATGTTTATGGTGGATCCGATTCCATCCATTGTAACTCTGCAAATTCCAAATTGCAAAAACGTAGTTAATAAATCGGATCAATCCGAAAGCGATTTGTAATGAAAAATGCATAAAAATAAGCTAATATAAAAACTAGGGCAAAAGTGGATTACACATCAAACCCAAATCCCAGTTTATTTCTATCTCTCGACAATCCCTTGCTCCATAAACAGGCAAAACGAATTTTAGGCTTATCGGGGTTTAAGACTTTGGCATTGAATGAAAAATGCGCCTATGTATTTCTGTAGTCAGTATTTTCTCTTAAGAGGCCACTCTGTAGTCCATGTTGGCTTATCCAATTAAACTATTCAGTCCGAAAGCGATAAGGATAAGACCCAAATACCTAATAAATGCCTAGAAAACTATACTTTTATTTACTGCCTTCTCTGTCCTATATGCCCATGCTCTTTTATTTTTTTTGTATGACTACAAGACAAGACTATGATAAGCCAGAAGAAATTCAGCTGAGCGAGTCAACTTCTCTTTTATTACAACATTTCCGGCTCCTCCTGACCCAAAGAAAAATAATGCCTTTTACAAAGTAAATTATAGCTCATCACAAGTGGAAGAATGTAAGGAACAATCCACTTTGATTGTATGGATATGGGAAAAGGTAAAAATAATGGGAGAAAGAAATGACAACGAGGATGTTCAAAGGTGCCTAGATAACTCTGAATGAGACACCCTTCAGATAATCAACCTTAAACACAAATGGAAATAAAACATGAGACATAGACAGAAGTGCAGAAATTTCTTTTGGACTTTATCTAAATCCGATTATTAGGATTAGGCTATGTAACAACTTCTCAATGAGTTTTATATTCTACTTTATCTTGACAGAGAAAAAGAAAGAAATCCTGACTGACATCTGCAAATAAAAATAATGCACTGCATACTTGGAGTGGGTTTTTATCTGATTGAGATATCTAAGGTTTGTAGGGATGATGATAAAACGCAAGCAGAATTAACTGAAAGCTGTACTTTAGCATAACATTCGTTACTTGTTTCTATCTTCTATTTTATCAGGTCGTACAACACAATTACAGGTGGCCTGTCAGAGAACGAAGCTTCTTGTCAAGAACAAGTCTATTATTATACACTTTATTAGTGGCAGTACGAAGAAATAGGAGACTAGATTGATAAACATGGTTATTTAGCATCGACTCATTTATTTTGAAGTATACGTCTGAGATAAAAAGTTTGTAATAACTAAGCGAACTGTATTGATCCAATCATTTTTTAAGGTTCAGCTTGTTTTGAATTTTTGCATCGATTATTGGAAAGTATATTTTTTATTCAACCTCTCCTTGGTTAAGTTACCTTAAACCAAGTCAATAGATAATCCGTTATTTCTGTGGGTTCTGCAAAAATTTAGCATATAGATGTTATGAGGGTTAAAGTTTCAGTTTCTATGCAACCATTCTACAGTTCGACACTAATAAAAACATAACTTAACTCCTGTCTACTATCCAAAAACGCAGGGTATCTAAACAGCATTGTTTTGACAATAAAACACCATTAATCTACCAGCATGTCTCAAGTCTTTGAATGTCTGTAATAAGACCTGCAAAAGTCGTTTATGTGCAAACGTCGAGGGCCCTCAGGTCGTGAGAAATGAACATGAAAGTCCATAAACAAAAAAGAAATAATGCAGATTTTACTAGCCTAATTAATCACAGACATTGCCATCGCCCCGTCGACATCATTGTAAAGCAGTATAGCATAGCATCCCCTTCTCAAAGAACAGTTAGTCAATAAAAATCCGTGTTTGTTTGATGAGAATATGAACTAGCCGAGTAGACTTAAACATCCAGCAAGTTTTAGCAAACAAGCCGTACTTTATGCACAGAAGTAAATACAATACAAATTCCAAACCTGGTATGATATCAACTCTAACATCACATGCATGCTAAACTAGACTTAGTAAATTGTAAGTTAAAGGAGATAGCAGGGAATGCGAGAGGGCTAATAAACAGTAAACAACGAAGTTATTAAAAAAATTCTTACTGGATTAAGAACTCCTATGCATACCATGGGTCGATTTATTCTTACAGAACTTTGCTTCCTCGTCCTTACGTATTTGGAGCTTTTGGGGTGTTACTTTCTTCACAAGATTGATAGTTATGGATAAGCGGATCTAAACACTTTGCTCTAGTTTTTTCCTTACCAAGCAATCCTAGCCCCTATGCTGTACATGTAACGTATTCCAGTAAAATGTCCATGTTATTTCATACATTCAGGCGATTCCTATGCCTGCAGTATCATATAACTTGGCTAATAGTCTCAAAGGACCCAATTTTTTACCTAGGTGAAGAATGTACCAATTTACTTAAAACTTTCACTTGAGTTTTTCTTTTTTTATGGATTTTTTCTCAGCAAAAATGATGATACATGTGGTTTGGTGTTTTTATCTTCTTCTAGACTGAGGAAAGAAACAACAAAAAATAAATTGCAAAGCACTTAGCTCCCCACAATATGTCGGCGGCTTGCCTTCCACGATTAATTAAAACCAGCTTGTAGACAATGTAACCTTTTCTCTTGTGTTTTTAGTCCGGCTTTCTGCAGATGTTGGATTTTGAAAACGAGGAATCAATCTGTTAATCTTGGGGCTTGCAGTGAGATATAGATAAGGTTGAGGGTAATTTATAGGAAAGAAAGACGAGAGTGTTGTTTAACTGATAAACTCAATATACTTAGAGAATATACGAGAAATGAGAAATTTTGAGGTGAAAGTTTGTTAAGAACCCTCCTTTAAAGGTAGTTTTGATTACTTTGTCTAAGGTGATTTAGGATTTAGCTGAAGGCTTAGGGGAAAGTTGAATAGGAAATGTTGACGGTAGTGAAGGTTTCGAATAGTCGAAGTCGAGCAGAGAGACTGGACAAGACTGAATTTACTCGTATAGAAAAAGCTCGTTTATAAAATAAAATTCAACCAGCTCAACTTCCTCAATCCCCAAACAACGAAAGTAAACCAACCTGGCCTGCCTCTGCCTTCATTTCCATTCATAAGCCCCGAGTTGAGCCGTCGTCCTCGAGGTCTCATAGTTTACTCCCTTTTTGTATTAACATTAGCAGTCTAAGTTAGCACCTTGTTTGCTCTTATTCAATATAAAATTGATCGGGAGTTTATTATGCTCCACTTGAGTTTAAGACATTATATTTGTATCAGGGTAGTCGCTGCGATTTTGTCTAAAAGTTTGGGAAATGAGGATAAGAAAGCGACCGATGATTAATTACAGAGACTATGCGGAGTTTTTGAAGAATTAGCAATTCAAATTTTATAAATGCAGAAAGTTATAGTTGAGTAATTAATTACTTTGGCTCATTTACTGTGGTACATGCTTCTGGTTTAAAATTGAATTGATATGACGTATTACATAAGGAGTAAAAGTTCTGAATTGAGGAACATCCTCATTGCTAATAGAATATTAATATTTTGAATTAATTTGTGGAATCATTTTACTAATATACCACACAGTTTAAGCAAAATGTAAAATCTGATAGTCTTAAATTGCCTTTTTAATCAACGTCTGAGCAGCGATAGAAAGACGCGTATAATTCAGTTAGATAATGACCCAAACGGACGTCTACGTATCTGTCTTAGGCAATTAATTAACCTTCTCCAGCGTGACATTTCCTGGTCTTGAAATACAAAAGTGGTTTGGTTTACAGACAAAAGAGCAGACCACGGAAATCATACACCATCCAAATAACTCAAACCATTGAAAAGGTTAAGAAGCCGAGTAGATAAAACATACTAAAATCTCAACTACGTCTAATACCACTTTAGCACATTATTACAGCAGCAGAGCCTTTTGCCAGTTGAGTTGAGACCTATAGTACTTATTGCACGGAAGATACAGAGGAAAAAGGAACAAATGGTGTTCCCTAAAGCTATTAGGGCAAACAAAAAATCACAGAAAGGTAAAAGCTTTTTAGGTGAAAAAAACCTTGAATATTTCTCTTATCTAAATGCGTTTGTATTTAGAATAGTACGCATAGTGATGTACAAACAGACTTTAGTAAGTAAAAACACACAAACATAAATGGCTATATAAACTCTTGATTCGTGATCAAAGCCACAAGCACTTGAAGCACTTTCCTCCCCCGCTTATACCTTTTATTTTAACTTGAGAGTTTTATTTTTAAGGAGAAAGCTTGTGCATTTCTGCTCAATTTAAGAGAACTTTAGCAAAGAAAAGCAAACTTAAGCTGGAAATAAAAATAGTTTGCCATGCCTCGAAGATTTCGTTAAAAATTGCCTTTTCATTAAATCCCTTTGTAAGCATGTTTAATTCTGTGCACAGAAATAGAGTAGCGTGCCTTCTACAAAGTCGGTTACGCTTATGAAATCTCATAATATGTGAGCCCAACAGCTTGAGACTTTGATTCTTCAATTTATTTCCAATCCAGGATTTATGATAATTTATTGGACATATATATTAAGTTTAGCCTTATTTATACAAAAAAATGTTTCGACTATTTGATTATTCCATGAAGGATTGTTTCCATAAAGTTCATACAGTATTAACTGCACATTTTAGGGGTTTCTTTCATTCATTCATAAGGTAGGTGGTGTACCCAAAGAAGATTAAGGTTTGCTCAGGTTATCTAGAATAAATCTCCTTAGTAGATGTCTTCAATTTTTAGAATTCATTCAAAGTAGTACGGGATTGATCTGACATGTATTGCATTGCAACTCGAAGAATGTTTATTTATCGGCCGTTGGACGATTGCATTTTAGTACTGTGTTCTTTTCTCTATCGTACAGATTCAATCAACTATTTGATTACAGGTGAATGGATTTTGTATGCTTGCTTATTGTAAAGATAGATAGAAAAAATACATAGACTACTATAGAGACTTGACGGTTGATAATTTTGAGGGTTGACTTCACTTTAGAGTAAACATTTCCATCCTGTCAGCGTCAGTTGTGAGGTACAGCGTACAGCGTATGAAGATTATTAGTTGAAAAAGTTTATTTACAGCTAATCGTGTCAAGTCATTTGGTCAAATATTGTAAGTAAAGGAAAGGAGAAATGAACGAACGCTCCTGACCGAAATAGGATGTAGTTACAAGGATTCAATGCCAATTTTTAGCACATGGCAATTCAATGAAGTAATATCCTTTTGTTCATTACTCATTCATTATCGTTTACTCGTCGGTGTGCTTTACAGCGGTGCAATATAATCCTACTCACTCATTTAATATGCATTGAAT
This sequence comes from Hydroisotoma schaefferi, assembly GCA_034682405.1. NCBI lineage: Eukaryota > Metazoa > Arthropoda > Collembola > Entomobryomorpha > Isotomidae > Hydroisotoma > Hydroisotoma schaefferi. The sequence continues at coordinate 43,817 of JAQFZX010000688.1, forward strand.
ACAAATTAAACTGTACGACTATGACGAGGATGAATCACTAGCCTAGCATGGAATGCAATCTCATGGAGTTTTGATTTCATACCGTGGTTTTTTTAATACTTGAAAATTCCATTGGCTTTCATCAAGCACGCAGGATTTGATATCGATGCTTCACCAAGAATGAATCATTCGCAATCACAGAGGAAATTAAATCGTTAGCGTAAAACAATCACATACTAAACTTAAAACTTCACCCGATGGAATGAGACCACGAAATTAGAACGAATCATCATAATTTTGGCCAAGTAGAGGTTGAGAGACGAGATTTACAGTCTTTGACTATTAAGGCGTTTAAAAGTTGACTCATCAAAGTGACATAAGTAATTATAGGATGAGGATCATCATTATCATCAGAATTAAAAAGGAATTAGCGACAGATTGCAATTAAACTACTAAACGATTTTATACAGAAACCGCATTAAAATAATGCATACAACTACTTAATTCTAAAATTTAGAATTAAATATCAAGACTTATGACCTAAAGATTTTTGATGAGATTTCTTCCTTATTGTTCGGGGTTCCGCATAATGTTGGAAATATAATATGAACTTCGGTACTGAAACTGTATTTAAGTTTCATAAAAGCTTAACGCTCCTTATGACCTATAACATAAACTATAATCATCATTAGCATCACAAAACCCTTTGTAAAAACGAGATCAACATCATCGTTAGCTTTGGTAGTCCAAATCTATCTTCCTATCTAACATACATTTACAACAAGGATGTGGATCAAAGATAACCCAGGAACCAACCTTGTTGCGATCATTTACTTACATACTGCCTTCACGTTTTTGGATTTTAGGGTGACAATAAATTGACAACTGGTTGCCTGTGAAGCGAAAGGGTGACGGAGCGTAACTAACAAACAATACCTAATGCCTCATTTAAATACCCATTCATAGGACACTACTGCTGCTGCTCTGAATGCGATAAGAAGACGGGCTTGATCCCTGATTCAAATGCATCATCACGATCCACAGGGGGTTCAATTCATGAACTGCCTGCCATACTTCCTTCCATCCACCGATCTGATAATACCATGCATTTTACTTGCTAAGGTTTTGATTTTGATACACACTTTTCAATACTCGGACATTTACTCATATAAAACACGCACTTTAATCACCATATTACTGACGGGTTTGATAGGGATCATCATAACATGATGTCATTTCATGTCAAATTGTCAAAGTAGTCACAGCCACAGTCATCTCATCTCGGCTTGACAAATTCTCGCTCCGGGGAGGGTTTGCAGACTTTAATTGCAAGTTTTTCTGATCTGGGTCCAAACTGATGTTATAAAGCTTACAACTTTTTTTATCGCATCATAAAGACATTCCTTAGGAATCAATAATGTGATCTTTTGAGCTGACATAAAATATGCGTTCAGTTCTGTCAGTGGGGACTTTATTTTCCCTTTTCTATTCGCTTTTGATACGAACTTCTATTTCATGTAACGACTTATTTTTGTTACGTGCGTTCTTATATAGTTCACCAAATCAAGACGAATGACTTTTCCTGTACGGTTCTTTTGAGATCCTTAGCTTTCCTGGAGATGAATTTGCATTTGATCTGCTTTCTTTTTGCCCTTTGCCAACTTATACTGTTACTTCTTTACCTAAACTTTGACTTTGCTGAGGTTAGATCCTATATCAAAAGAATATAAAATGTTCTCTAGATCGGGAAATAATTGGACTTCTCTACTTATTTGTGTTTTTGCATCACCAGAACTACTTTGAGGGCTAGTCTTGCCTTTTCTTGAAGCTTTCTAGTATTTATTTGAAACGGAAATTCTTGGAGAAGCCTTTATGTACTAAATTAGTCTTTGTGTCAGGAACATAATCATGGTTTATGACGTTTGTTATTTATAACGGAAAAGTCAGTCCAATTATGTGTATTTCCCCTTATATAGTTTCATACAGCATAAAACCCTCGCTTTTCGATGCTAAAAACCCTAACGCTTAGATATTTACTTTGGCTAAGCGAGTTTTCAATTTTCGATTCGAAACCATAATTCCCTTGGGTATAATTACACTTTTATGCTGTGATAGATGTCCAGGCAAAGGCAGTTTAGCTGGGACTCTGAGTTGTTTCTCAAAATTCATACAGAACATACACTAATAAATTATACATTTTAGTGGTTTCTTTCGTCCTAAAACTCTAACCAACAACAGAGAATGCAATGTTAATGTTGCGTCGTTTTATTAATCCTGCAAAATTAAGAAGCATACGATATTGTTGACGACGTCCTTGTTACTAAAATATGCACAAATAAATATCCAGTACATCAAATCCGAATGAACACTAATGGCTAAATTCTGTCACCAAAAGAATAAAAAATAAATTCCATTCGCAATAAATAACAGTATAATAAAATTAAAGAAGCATTCATCCCATTCTGTTAATAATAAAGCTGACAACGCAATGGGCCTTTTATTAGCAATACATTTTTTTTCTGATTTCTTAAAAATGTCTTGCAAGTTGTCATTAAGATTTCTGCGATCTATTGTCTACTTTCTATTGTAATTTTTACATGAACCCTGTCCAGTTTGGCAAAGTGACACTTTGTCTGTTGTTTGAAGATTTGAAGTTTGAAGGAGATTATAAATAAGAAATAATTGTTCTGTCAGGAAAGATACAAAAGTTGGTGGGGCTTATATTTCCAATTAATTATTTCTTTCTGGAGGATACTTGAATCATTTCATGACAAGTCTCCAACTTTCATTCATGCTTAGCTTAATTAATGGCCTTTTGGCTTTATTTCTCATGAAGATTTCACAGCTTGAACGCGTGAAAAAGCAATGAAATTCTAACTTCTGTGCTGTTCTACAGCAGTATTGAACCTTGCCAGGTTCTTTAGTATTCAATCCTTAAACAAAAAGTAATATGATGGTAATTGGTAACTTGGTCGCCTTCTGATCATCTCAAGACCTCGCAGGTCTTTCTTTATTGGTCTCCAACCGCTTTTATGTGGCCCCCTGCTAGTAATATTAAATTGTTTTAGAAAAAAATGAACCCGGATCTTCAAAGACTGTATGGAACCTTCGAATTTGCTATTCCAATGCGGCTAAATGTTAATTATAGTCAATTAAGCAAAGAAACTCGGTGAAACATTTCCTATAACTTCTCTCTTTCTCCGTGCATTATTCTTTTTTTGAACTTATTTAGCTCTGCAATAAAGTAAACTCCAACTTTTATAATAATATAAGACAATAAGTATAAGGAACAGGGAAGGGAAATGGCTAGCGAGAGGATTGTAAAATATGTCGAAGAAGTTTCGACACAAGAGAGTCTCAAAATTTGGATTATTTTAAACGATGTTTGTTTTATAGTTTCCTATAAACCACCAACCGTCGGCTTGGCATGCATAATTCATTCTGTTACAGACAATTTCCTAAAAACATGACAAATAATAAAAACTCCTCCTGAACTGACTGACTGCTGCAAGTTAACTTTACAATGTTTGCTTTACGTTAAATACACAGACAGTAAACTGCAAAGCTCATTGAACGTTTGCGTTTGCTGACACTGAATTTGAACGGTTTACTTAACTCAGTATGTTAACTGTTTATCTTTCAATACTCTTCCAGTTTACATAATGAATTTAAACTGGAACTAGTCTTAAAAATCAAGATTATTTCCGGGTGCAGCTAATCAGCAACCACAGATTTAAATCAGTAACCGAGCCGTTTACCGTAGAATTAGGCCACCTGTTAAAAATATTTAAGTATTTGGATGATGTTAATTAGTGGATTTTTGGGGAAATGTGGAATCCCAGTTCTCCCCGTAGATTTAAATATCCCTGGTAGATTACATCATCATTTTTTGGTTTATTCCTGTAAAATCGTGTTCAGTCCTGGTGGTTTATGGGAAGAAAGAAGGT